>CM031683.1:22196642-22484142 GCA_006182925.3 Reinhardtius hippoglossoides | reverse complement strand
TTATTGTCAATCCGCTATTTACAGGACATAGACAGGATTGAAATGCTGTTTCTCTCTGATCCCCGGTCTAAACATATAAGTAGACAGAACATATAAGTACACAAAACAGAACATATGCAACAAGTATGCGACATATTAAGTACTCAAAACATAGTACACAGTACAATATACCATGCAGTCGTAAGGCACATGATGGACAGGATGAAGGTAGTGCAGAAATACTTCATGGGTTGTACATCCACAGGATTTAGTAAATAGCAGGTTAAGATGGCAGCAGTTGTAGTTCAAGTATTTAAGTTAATATTTACAGCTGCATTAAAATAGCAGGATTGTGTTCAAATTTGTTATAAGCAGTCACAAACAAAAAGGCATTTAAAGATATTTTCTTTTACAGTTCAAATTTAAAATAACATCGGTCGGGCCCAGTTACACCTTAATTAGTACTGATGTGTTTAATACTTTCTTCTGATCCTCTAATTAGATCTGTTTCCCTCATCAGCTTCTACCAAACTAAGTACAGTCTTACAACTGCCCTGATTTCAAACTTATTTTATTCCAGGCGATGAATCTCATTCACAAACTGTCAAAGCGGAGCCTCTCATCACAGCAGGACTTCTATCCCACTTTTTTAGGAGCTGTGATTCTCGGGGCTCGTATCAAACCTCTATTGACTTCTTTACTTTCTTTTTCATGTGGTAATTAAACCACCACCGAAGAGAAAACTTTAGCAAATACGAGGAGAGTGAAAGAGCTGGAGGGTAGCTGCTAATTGCCTTGCTGCTGCCGCCGAGTCAAACAGGTATTAAAACTTCTTAATTATTGAAGCCTCCTTCTTATTTGCACACTTTACTACAGGGAGGATTGAAGTCTACGGTGTTTTGAGGCAAGATGTCTATGACAGGAATGATGTCACAAGCACAATATGGTCAAAACATCAGTCCAATACCGCTGTGATGCAAACTGCCCTTCGGTGAGAAATCCAGCTGAAACTTGACCTTTGTCCGTCCCGTCTCCTGCGTCTCGTCGTCCCTGCTGGCCTCTCCTCCACCTGCTCCTGTGTACTGACGGGGGGCTACTCGTCTGCGTGGGGAGACAATAGTCGGGTCGTCATATTGTAGCACTGAGGCAGTAGGTTGTCCTAGTTCATTACTGTGGAATATGAACGGAAAAGATCCAGTCAGGTCTGTTGTGAGACGGCTTCAATTTCATTCTTGAGGCAGCGGCAGAGCCGGGTGTAATTTCCCAGGTGGTCTCTCTCTCTCTCTCCCCCTTCTCTCCCCCTTCTCTCCCCCTCTCTCTCTCTCTCTCTCTCTCTCTCTCTCCTCCCCCCCCCCCCCTGCTCTTTTAGTCTCGTAGAAGTCCAGTGACCCTCTGCCATCAAAAGACACAGAAGTGATTCACACACACAGACGTTCACAAAGACTTGGTAACAGAGAGATGCGCTCTTATCGTGTCTGAGCAATCTGAGGTCACTTTGATCTTCGACTTCAGAGTGCGAGTACTCTAATTTGTCTTTACTCTCCAGCTACATGTTCTTTGAATGGAAAGACGTTGCTGCTCTGAGGTCAATTTCACTCACTACACACAACACACACACACACACACACACACAAGTACAAATGCACTATAACCTACGCACATGCAAAGCTTTCTAAGTTGCAATCATTGAGTGTTTGTGGTCCGTTGTATCGCCTGGTATGTTGTAAACTATGTCAGTCTCAGCTGTCAATCATGACGTTTCACCCTGTTATTATTGCATCAAATAGCAAATCAAAACCAAACTTATCAGAAAAATCAACAAACATCTGTGTGATAAGACGATGTAAACTGTCTTAAACCGTCTTTGACATCCTGTCGTCCATCTTTACACACAGCCTATGATCAGAATCAAAGGAAACCATTAACGACTATATAATTACATTTTAAACATCCAACCCGGCTTATTTCCTGCAGCATTACAACAATGTCCCGACATCATACAGCTCCGGCCTGTGTCACCAGCAGAGGACACATGCGAGTGGACGGTCGTTATTATACTAACACAACGCCCTGCTGCTGCTGCCGCCGCCGAGAGTGTAAACACAGTTAGATTGAAGCGTTTGAACAAACATGGCTGTTGTTTGTCCGCTGATGATGATGATGTCCATCATCCCCACGGTTCTTAGTCGTCTCCAGATACTCTGTGTGTGCATGTGAAATCTTGCTCATGAATAATTGCCATACAATTCTGACAGTTAGTTTAATGTCATCTTAAAAGTTGCTAAGGAAAAAACCCCACTAAAAGGTCATCTCTCTCTCTCTCTTCTCTCTCTGTCTCTCTCTCTCTTTATCTTTCAAATTTCCCTTGGTGTCCTCCCTCCCTCGCTCGCCCTCCTCTCCCATTGTAAGCCCATCATCATCTCGGGCCTTCATGTGTATTCTTCTGCTTAGCTTGCTGTATCTCACGGCGTCTCATTAACCACAAATGTCTTTACCTTGATTTATATCAGCAATAAGTGAAAGTGTATTGATCCCTTAAGGAGGATACAGAATAACATAACCACAACAAAGACGGGATGGAATACCCCAGACGATGAAATTCACGGCGCTTTAGCTGCCATATGGCCGTCGTCGTCGTTCTGCATTAATGACATTCACGGAGCTAAACCGAAGAAGCCCTTTGAGGAATACTAATTCGTGAAGAAACTTTAAAAAACAATTATTTATCAGAGCCTTAAAGTGGTCATCAGAGAAAACAAACTCCCATTTGAGAGAATCTCATAGTTGTAATGGTACAGTGCGTTAAATGATCCAGTTCCAGGTGCTTTTTATACAGTATAAGATTTATGATTGAATAAAAGCCTGATTCCTTGAAAATAAACGTTGAATTTAGAGTTGATGATACTTTTATAACATCATCCGTTTGCTTCTTTTATTTATCAAGTTCAATTTGACCAAGTTCGGTTTAATTGAACATTGAATTCAATAATTAACAATAAGAACGCCTCATGTTTTTAGATCTGTTTTATTTATTTATTGACCCTGACTTCTCTGATACCAGACAACATTGGGATTCTTCTATTGAGAAACAAACATCTGTTTACAGCGAACACGCTTCCTTGTTTACACTGTGCGGCACGTGGTCATCAAACAGAGGAAACCACCTACGCAGAAACAGCCATCTTGTGATTTTTTTTTGGGGGGGGGGTCAATTCCATTCTTCTGTTCAATTAGTGACCTGAGCTTTCAGACGGCTACGATTGATTGTGGGTCAATATGCTGTTGCTCTCAGGGGGCGTCTCACGGGGCTGGACCTGCCTGATGGGATTGCTTTTGCTGTAGTGGTTCCCCCATGTTGGTAAACACACAACTATCAAAAATGATCACGTTTCCATTTTGTTTTTTTGTTTTTTTCCATTATTTCGCATTTTGTATGAGATAAAACTATGTTTTTCTTTTTCAGTTTTAGTTTCTCTTCACATTTTCTCTCTCTTCTTATAAGAACTCCAACTGTAACACTGGATAACAGACTTGTGAGGCAAACTTAGAAGATAGAACAGGTTTTATTTTAACATTGTATTATTTTTGAAGTGCCCAATGCCATAAAAACACGTCAAACTGTTCCCCACGAGGCTTGTAGCTGGACTTTAAGTACGGTATGAGTCAATATTCACAATACAGAGATAAATTATATGAAGCAGAAAAAGCAATGAGACCAATATGCAGCAGTCATCTCTCTGCCAGTAGCAGTTATTCTAATGCTGGTCCAACAGATGTTGTAACTGCATGGGCAAATTCAACACAACTTAATGTACGAATTAACCGTAAAGTGCAATAACGGAACAAAATGGAGGCAGCCGGCATCAGAGCCTCTTTTTCTCTATGGACGATACATGCAGAGAGTTTGTGTTATCAAATATTTTTCTGTGACCAAATTAATTTGGGAGGAATTGCTTTTGCTAAACATTTGTTTTTAGAAGCTACTCAAGTTAAACTATTGAATTAGAAGTGAGTTACATGACAATACTTTTGGAAGACAATCACACAGCCGTAATCTCTTATGATATAATACATTTATGTAATATCCGAGCATTCATAAGCCTTCAGAGGTGAGCCATGCTCTCGTCATGAGGTCACAGTAAGTCGGAGTTCGGCCCCCTGCTGTGCAACCTCCTCCAGCTCCTTCGATGTCCGACTCCTTCTCCTGCAGTCCCTCATTGTTTGAGATGTGGCACTTGGTATTTCCGATGCCCAATGTCGTCTTCTAAACAACTATCAAGAGGGACCTGTTGGGAGAAAGTGGCAATTTCCTATTAGAGCGCTGGTGTCGCGCTGTATTTCTTCCCCCTACGGCGCTGACAGACCCAGAGTCTAGACCGTGCTAATGGTTCCGCATTTAACAAGCCCCTTCTCTCTCCCTCTCACAGCCTCGAGCTAGAGAGAGAGTTGTGGAGGCACATAAAGCGAAAGTGGGGATGGGGACTTTAATGCAGCAGTTGCTTTTTTTTGTAGCCTTCCCCAGATCTGTGCAACAACAAGACTCTGTATTGTTTCTTTTTTCGAAGGCACAAAACATTTGAATATTTGAACGTTAAAGAGAGTTGAAGAAATAGATCCTGATCCACCGATGTGTGGGTTGTTCCCTGACCTGATACTGCATTCGTTCCCCAGGTTTAATGGTAATCCAGTAGATGTTGTGTAATGCTGCTAACTAACAGACAGATAAACAATCGCTAATGAAAACATGACCTCCTTGGCTGAAGGATGGGTGGGTGATGAATGGCTGTATATATTATTATTAAGCCTGCGACGTAACAAAATGTAAAAAAAAATAAGTAAATGCAATGCTCTCTCTGATCATTTTTTTTTATCTCCTGTCTCTTGGCTTTGATCTCTCTCTCTCCTCACTAATTGAAGATCAGCGTTCCAGTGAAAACCACTAATCAACACTAACCTTCATTTAAAAATGTAATCTGATATTAACCACATACGCCCTTATCCCTAAATTGGATTTTACATCTGAAGGACAAGGGGGGGATGAAGTTGGTTATTCTGCAACATTGATGTAGCAGAGCAAAACTCAAGAGTCACAGCGTTGATGTAACATCTCTCTCCTCTGGATAGTCCGACACATATTCAAAGTCTGTTTTAAAAGTCGGTGTGGTGAATTGGCAGATGTCCACACTGGGCTTGTTAAAGCAATACATCTTTTGACGGGGGTTAATGTGGATGGATTTATCATAATTGAAAAATACTGCGAGTATTAAACCAGTGACACGTTTTCTGATCTCTTTGGGAAACTCCTCTTTCATCCCATTGGTTTGCCTCATGTTCCCTGATCATGTAAAACCATGCTCCAGTTCTCTGTGTGCACTGTGAGGTTAAGCAAAGTACACACACACACACACTCGTGTATTTCCATATATATTATTAACCCCTGCTTAGAATCAAACAAACACACACTCAGTCATGCATGCAACGCAATCTTTACAGTTATAGCACATGCACATGCAAACACTTGAATTCATGCATGCGTACACACACAATCCATCTCCAAAACTACTCACGTGAATTTATTGTGCACATGTAGTGAGTGTTCGCTGGATGAAGCGTTCGACTCCTGCACACTGCGCGTCTGCATTACTGTGATTTAACACCACAGATGAAAGGAATTGTCATTGACCTGTGAAGTTAGATTTACATGTCATGTGAGTCCTCTGACTTATTTAACTCTACAACGCACTCGATCCCTCTAGTCACTCTCTAAACCTTGTGCAGATTGTGCTTTAGGTCGAAAATAGAAAAATCAAATGCATTATACATCTGAATTAAAGCTGCAAATGAGGATATATTCATTATAGTCTCCTTACATCTTATTTGTCTTTTTGATTTTCTATTTAGCCCATTGCAACTTTTCAGAGCTTAAGGTGACATCTTAAAATCCCAATACTATATTTTCTTCACTTATATTCTCACATTATCTAAAATCCAGAGAATACCCAATTTATATATATTATATTATAGATGAAAAACCCCTAGCCAGTAGCCAGTTAGCTGGTTTTCTTTGGTACTGGTCACGTTAATACATTACTTAACCCGTGTACACGATTTGCGCCTGAGTTGCGTCAGGAAGATTATGATCGGCAACAGTGAAGACAACAACTCGACTGATTGAGAGACCGCTAGTGGCTGAAGTCACATAATATACATTTAATAATCAAGTACAGGGAAATAAACGGAGGGTTTATTGCATTTCAAAATGTCCCCGTGGAGCCACACACCACACACATCCCTACTGGGCACATGCACAGATACAAAGACAGCGTGACCCTACACCTACCTCAACACACACGACCACTGGCTGGAACAAGGTTAATTAGCGTAGCCATGACAATATGACCCACTACGACTGATCAAACCATTAGAATTGCAAAGTCCTTACAAGCAGAGTAATTGGCTGATCCATACATCTCTGCTCTTGCATGAATCATTGATGCATATGAGCTCCCTGCGAGCTCGAGGCTCCCTTCGCCCAATGTCCTTTGTGTATTCTCCTTTTATAAAGGTTGCAATTATACGGAATGCACCTCAATCCCTGAAAGAGATTGACTGTGCACCCGCTACAAGCCCTCCACTTATTTGAATTAAAATCATTTCTCTAATCAAAACTACCTCTCCACATCCCTACGAGCTGTGTTAATATATAATCCAACACACATCTCTGAATGGATCACAGCGTAACCTGGGGAGATATTCTTGTTAGCGTTAGTGTTCATGGGTGTTGAGTTTGTTGAAATGTTCCAGATCTGAATGAGCAAGTGACCAGGTGGTTGTGTGTGTGTGTGTGTGTGTGTGTGTGTGTGTGTGTGTGTGTGTGTGTGTGTGTGTGTGTGTGTGTGTGTGTGTGTGTGTGTGTGTGTGTGTGTGTGTGTGTGTGTGTGTGTGTGTGTGTGTGTGTGTGTGTGTGTGTGGTGTGTGCGCATTTGTTGGCCCTCGGGTCACAAGAAGCCCCAGTTGGATCAAATTCCAACCCAGTGCTCCTGCCTCCGTCTTTGAGTGTGTCTCCTAGTTTCATCCTCTAATTTCCTTCGTCACAGTTTGTCCTCGCATTGATATCCCCCCCCCCCCCCCCCCTCTGACCAATATCTGACCCCACTCACATCTCCCTGCATTTTCCCTTCTATGCACTGCCCTCCCTTCTTACCCTTCTGTCTGCATCCTCGACTTCTTTACCCACATTTTATTGAACGTCCATGAAACCAGGTTAATCCTAATGTAGCACAAATTAAATGCATGCGTTTGAAACATGTTAATGGCACCTGCCCGGTGTATATTAAACTGTCAGAAATTATATGGCCAATAATTGGAAGTAGTTTTTATTCAAGCAGACTGAGCCACACTGGAATGATGTGGTATAGTTGTGTATTGATTCCATGGACGACCCAGGCCTGCTTTTACTACACAGAGTAGCCAAGCGATAACATTTTACTGTTCTCAAGCAGGCACTCACCAATTTATGGTGCAACCTCATGGCTGAAACTTCAGTTTAATTATCCTATTTCACAGACGATCAGCTGTTATGGACCCCCGGTTAGTTTGGACTTTGCTCATGGTCGGCAACACATGCAAGAAATACCTTCAATAACCTCTATTTGTAGTCACGTCGGAAATGTGCAGAGTTAATAAAAGGGAGGACTGAGATATTTGACACAAAATAGAAACTGTTTTTATGGAAATATAAATGTTTTCAATTTGGCATATACGTTTTGCTCTGCTTTGCCGTGCACGTGGAGCCAATTGATATTCACAGCAGCACAGTAATATTCCGCTGATCTGATGTGAGGCATGTTTCTCAGGTGTTTGCATAAAAAGCTTAGTACTTCATCAATCCGTGATGTGCTGTCTGCAGTGCATGGGGATTCAGTGTACCTTTAAGCGTTTTAAATTCATTCAACTATAATCCTTGGCGGTGGTACAGGCTAAATCATCTGTACGCCTCCCTTCCCCCCCATTTATCATGTGCCACATTATCACATACACTCCTCCCACGTGCCTTTGTTGAGACATTGCGTCTCACTGTGATAGACAGCGACCCCCAGGATGACATATATTACCTCCCAGGCCTCATACACCTACCTCATAATAAAAAAAATTATCTTAACATTAGCCTGTGTGGCTAGGAGCCTTCTGAATCAATCACCTGGAGGGGGGCTGGCTTCGAAGCCAGGCAGGCGGCTGAGGAGTGGAGGTGGTGTCGCGCTTCAATCCTCCAATCCACTCCCTCCTTGTGAAGGGAAATTAAGAAGGTAGTTAATCAAAAGTTCATTAGCATACAAGGCCTCGCTCAGTCCACCTCTATACCCTGCTCATAATAGACACTTAAGCAGGACACGTGAGGCGCATAACAAGTCTGTGCCACTTCTGGACGCGGCCTTTGAATTACAAGACTGCATCGTCCCTTCTGTGCTAAATGAGTTTTCTCACCCCAGGACCAGAAGAACCTGTTTAACATCCACTGCACAATTTCCAAAATACTAAGAAGAAGAATTATAGAAAGAAGACTTGTCTTGAAGCAGAGTTTAATGCTGACTAACACAAACACGTGTATTTAACACAAACACGTGTATTTAACATGTTTTTTAAAACAGGCAAATCGACTGTATTGACTTTTCAGTCCCTTGGAATTTGCATAAGTATCAACAAACAGGACAGATGTCAGAATGCCATATATTCCCTGTAGCCAATGGAAATTCATCTTGTGTCAACTTTCACATGGCAGCACAAACTTTCATTAAGGCAGTGTGCATAAACATCTGAGGGTCAGATGCTTCAAAGAAAAATAATTTCTGTGGTTTGTGAGAACAACTTACTCAAGTGCAAAACATGAAGATATAAGTGAGGTGATAAAGTATTGCATTGGCAAACTAAATGGTTTTCACGTTACAGTATAATGATGAGTCAGCGCTTCCCCTTTTTGCCCCTCACTTCTCACAATAACATATAAGGTGTCTAACTTTGTGTCGTGCGCTGTTCCTTCATTGTAGAGCTGCTGTGACTCTGCCTCGCTCTCGCCGGCTCTCCCTCTTTATCTCTATTTCTCTCCATCAGCAGAACCAGGAGTAATCCTACATCAGTGAGCTTCAAACATCCATAAAGTTTTACCATCCTCGCTGGCAGCCCCCATCATGGTCTGGGCTGTAGGTGTACATGTGAGAGTTCAGTCTTTCCCGTTGCTCCTGAGAGCGAACACCATGCTGCCATGTACACCCCCCCAGCACAGCTGCTGCCACAGATTCTTCTAATTCAGTGGGAAACATGCATTTGAGGCATTTTCTGCAGTCACAGCGCCAGTATACAGCATCCGTGTTATAAGAATATTTTAAAACATTATTTGTAATTTCACATTTATTTTCTAAGTAGCTATTTATGTAACACATTTTATCCTCTGCCTCTTTCTAAGGCAAATTACTGCAAACTTATTGAATAATCCACAAACACACCGAAGCCCCGTGTCCACCAATCACTTTCTTTTACTGCTCGCCAGCCAGCAGCTCCACCGGCGAGCATCAGGTCCTCAGCTGTTAGTCGCTGTCGGCCTTGGCAGAGGACAGGCTAGCTGGCTGCTAACAGCCCGGTGTTTGTCTCCGTGCCCCAGGAGTTTTATAGCCCATGAAACATTCATTCAGTACAAAGTTGTGGACAACCATGAATGTAGTTAAATGCCCTGGCAGCTCAGAGAAGGATTTATAGTATTATAATAATAGAGTTAGGCCATATAATGTTAACACAATAACATTTATGCACACAAGTAAAAGCTGTAATATGATCATAACTTGTTACATCTGAATACTTTGTGAAAAGATTTAACCTTGACATTGCTTCTCTGTGGTAGGAGAGGGGTCAGATAAAGCACTTGACCACTAATATGTTAAAAGTTGTCCTAATCTCTGCAGTTTACTTTAAAAAGTCTATTAATATTCATCAGTGCTCACTGAAGGTGACCAACAAAACTTTGACTGCAGCTTCAGTATCAATACCATCACCATGTGGACTGGCAAAGTCAACAAACTATCCTATCGACTTATTAGTTTATACTTTATAATCACTGTATTTAGTTGGTATGCCTGCTGTTTGTGTTTGACTGTGCAGACATGGGGCCCTGTCTTACACCTTTCATACTCTTTATGAATGTATGCGTTTCACTTTAAAGTCAATGGACAGCTGCTGAACACAGATTGTAATCATCACACATGATTACTTCAGCAATAGGAAGTTGGAAATAGCTTTTTCATATAGTGAGTATTTCCCCTGGGGTGAAAAGCATCTAGTTTATTTTGGCATAATCAACGTCAGTGCAGCCATCTTTTTTTCTTCTTTGCTCATCTGAATTCAATTCCTTGATTGGCAGCTGATCCGTGACTCCGCCTCCCCGACTCGCAGGCCTCAAATGGTCAGCCAGACAAATTACATCCCTTTAACCCAGCTGTCAATCAGACACTTAGCGGACTGGATCCCCGGGGGTGGGTTTCTGTGTGCAGGTTTTTATTAGACTGAGAGACTCTCGGTGGTTACCCCTGGATGTGCTGACCCGCACAAAAACATGCTCACTCTTATAAAAGCTAGATAATGTGAAACGTGAGACCAGTGTGATATCGCAGAATCTGCGGGGTGCACATTTAAATTGATTGAATAGTAATGTAGATGTCCTCATAGGAACGCACACCCACAGTGTATGTGAGACCTCCCATTGGTATTCATAATAATCATCACATAGACAAAAAGAGAATCAAAGACACAAGTGCACACACACACACACACACACACACACACACACACACACACACACACACACACACACACACACACACACACACACACACACAGTCCATTCAGCTCCCCTGGAAGTAATATCCACACTCTGCTGATATGGGGCTTGCTTGTTCACTCTCTTAAAGGGGATTTGCAGGAGGCTTTTATTCTTTAAAGGTCAAGGGAAACCTCATTTAGAGGAGACACGTTGAAGAGATGCTTTCACAAGAGCCTGATATTCGGCAGCAGGAGGAAGAAGAGCGGCCAGGAGTTAAGAGGGAGGGAGGAAATGACAGGGAAGTGCTCGTGCAAAAAGATCGACGCCAGTAAAAGAGAAGAAGACGGAGAGAGAAGAGACAATCAGGGAAATAAAAGTCAAGGAGCTGCTTTTTCAGTACCTGTGCACAGTTGGAGGAAATCCAGGCAAAGCTGAAGCTCATCGTAAAATACACAATGTAAAATGGCAGGAACTTATATTTAGTACTTTAATATGAGCTGAATAAAAATAAAAAATGGTGAATGAGAGCGAAATGGGCAAATCCCAGATGTACTATTGATCTGTGGCTGCCTGACACACACACACACACACACACACACACACAATTGTTTGCAGAGAAGAACGTTTGTGATCAAAGATGTATAATTGATGGAGTTGAGTTTGACACAGCTCTACAATGTGATCATGGTTAAGATTCCCCAGTGTGTGTGTGTGTGTGTGTGTGTGTGTGTGTGTGTGTGTGTGTGTGTGTGTGTGTGTGTGTGTGTATTTGTTGTGGTTAATGTTTAAAGTTGATGGATTGAACAGTTGTATTTTTCCTCCCTCTGCTACCCCCATGGGCTACACATTTTTTACTGTAATGGGCTTTTACCTAGAGGGACCACTTTCACACACACACACACACGCACACGCACACGCACACACACACACACACACACACACACACACTCGATGTGTGAGAAAGTGATTTTCATTCAAAAAAGATTTCTTTATCAAATGTGTTTTCACATGCAGTAAAAAAGTATTGATAGATCAATTAAGTCTATAAAACATCACAAGACAAAGAATTTTACTTTCACTACATTGAAAACCACAAGATTCATCAATTCATAATAAAAAAGGCACATACTTGAGAAGCTGAACCAGAGAGTGCTTTGAAAAATCACTTAAACGATTATTAATCAAAAGAGTTGCTGATTTAATTTCCTGCTGATTAACCAATCCCTTAATCTCTGTGTTCTAATGTATTTCAGTTTTGCTTTTGTCGTTTGTCTTTTGTTTGCTTGTCCTCAAACAAATGTAAGGATTTTGCAGTTTTTCTCCATTTATACCGTTTGAATCTGAGCACTTCTGAGATTTGGTCTGTTGGCCAATCTCATCCTGTTTTGGCTACGGCTCAGGAGGTAAAGCGTGTTGTCCGTGAACCACAGGGTTTCCTCAATCCTTCCTCTCCACATGTCCACCTATAAGGTCCCTGGGAGAGACAGAGAACCCAACGTTGCTCCACATGGTCGGGCCAGCTCCTTGCATGGTAGCTCCCTGCTATTGATGTGTTAATAGAACATTTTGAGGGTGGCTGTGGCTGAGGAGGTCGAGCGGGTCGTCCACTAACCAGAGGGTCGCTGGTCTCAACGTTCTCCCCAATTCTCCCCCATTCTGCTTGTGGAAGTGTCCTTGGGCAAGATCCTGAACCCCAAATTGCCCCTGACGCCCCTCGCTGTGCCGGCAGTGTGTGAGTGATGTGTAATGGAGAAAGTGCGGCGTGTGCGTGTGCGTGTGCGCGTGTGTGTGTGTGTGTGTGGCAAAACGGTACTGTGAAGCCCTGATGAGGGATCATCGAGACTAGAAAACGTTATATTAAGCAGTATGTGGAAAAACAAGTCATCCAAATAACTCGAAGATGATGTCTTAGACCATTTTTTAAAACTATTTTGAGCTTCTGCATCCTTAGTGTTGAGTCAGTTATTGAAGAGAATATAAAAATAAGCGCATCTAACATGTACATGGACACACACACGCACACACACACACACACCAAATAATACTCGTCTTTCTTTCACTTTGTGTTTTTTGTATTCCTGGCCGGTGTGTCTGCTTTACAGTGTTCCTGCTTCTTTGTTCCCCTGTCGCTCTGTGTCCACTTTAATCGCAGGCCTTTGAGCGGGAATCGATTCAAGCAACAAGATAACTAAGTTATCAAACTGTTTCATTGACTGGCTGTCCCTTCTCTCTCCATCTCCTGCCTCCTCCCTGCTTCTTTTCTCATTTTCCTCCCCCTGCCGCTTTATATCCCTCTTTGCTCCTCTGTTCCCCCCCCCAACTTCTCTCATTCTCTGTCCATTTTTCTTTCCCCCCCCCTCGCTGTCCCTTTCTCCCTCGCCGCCCTTTCACCCCCGCCCCCTCACAACAGGCCGACAGACCTGTCCGCCGGAGAAGTTTGATTGCGGAGGGGCTACCAGCAAATGTGTTTCGTTGTCATGGCGATGCGATGGAGAGAGGGACTGTGAGAACGGTGCAGACGAGGATCAGTGCGCCGCAGGTGAGTGTGTGGCGGGGGGGGGGGGGGGGGGGTGTGAATGTGCATCGTGTGTGTTTGGGGGAGTGAATGGAAAATACAATGGAACTGTTTTGTTCGAGCAGTAGACTGTAAATAAAGATGCGTCTCCACTTCCTCCCACTGTGCAGACATTCAGCCAAAAATATTCCAAACACTTGTTCTGCCGATGTCACTGTCGACCAATCACGAGTCAGTCTCAGCTGTTAATCGTGATGTTTCGCCCCATTTTCATAGCATGAAATATCGAATTATAACCAAACTTACAGACAAATGTATTAAACACGTATTGACTGACTTTTTGTTTTGGTCCATGTCCCGTCCACCCACATGGAGGATGCAGGGTTTATGACCTTTACTGCAGCCAGCCACTAGGGGGCAATCCAGATGATTTGGCTTCGCATGGCTGTCTAGTCGTCCATCTTTATATTCAGTCAATGCTTTGATCTCACCTTTGCTTTCATGTCTCTCACTGAGGGCAACATGAAAAGTTTTCAAACAAGTCGATTCAAGTTCAGAAGTTCGTCTTTCTTAGGAGATTAAATTTCAATGTCCTGTGTTTGACTGAGAATCTTCACTGAGATTTTTCTTTTCAAACTCCTCACTGGGTGTCGGCTGCAGAGGATGAAGAAATGATTTTGCAATAAGTTAAATAATCATTAGTTAATCCAGAGTTCTCAGAGCAGGCGGCTGTTTGTTTACTGCATGTCGTCTCTTTGATTAATTCACAATACAAATGATATGATCATCAGAACGTTTACTCAACGAAAGATGACTGGTCGTTTGTCTTATAGCTTTCAATAGCTGTTTGTTTTGCAGCTATTAAACTGATGTAAATTCAATATTAGAGTTTATAGAGTTGTAGTAAAGTAGTTTGTGCAAATTGAAGTCGGCGCAAACTCTTCAACCATTAAAAAGTGTGAAAGAAGGCGAGAACCGCAAAGAAAAACTAAAGTCGTGATGTCAGAGGTGAGAAGCAGGGAGACGAGGGAAGAATCTTGACAAACTAAAACTTCCATGTGACAATATTTCTAGAAATGCAGGATTAAGGCATCTCTGTGTTGCTGGATGTGTTTTGACAGATTTTGTTATACCCCGGGGTGATGATAAAGTCTAAGTTTAGATGTAAAAGAATACGTTAAAAATACCAAAAGTGGGGAGCTGCAGATTTTCCCCGATATCATAAATACAAATCAGGCGTAGGAGTTTTTTTTCCCGTGTGCTTTCTAGTGTGTCACCTTTACTGTTGCGCAATCGGGAGTATTTTAATCTCATTGCACACCTGCTGAAAAGATGTTTCATGTTTCATCTCTTCATTTATTTATATATATCTGCTGTGTTACGCGTCTGGAGATGTAAAACATGATTTGGTTATCTCGTCCGTGTTTCTTGGCTGTTTCTTAAAGAGGGAATAAGTATAAGCAGGTAACTCACTGTGCAGACTGGGAGAGTCGGACCAGTAGTATTTTACAATCAAGAAACCAGTTATTTATCTTATTTATGAGCGCAAACAGCTGACGACACCGACAGTTGCCTCCATGTTTGTTTTTTATTCTGATGTCACTTTGTGTCAGGTTTCAAGTTTCTGTGGGTTCTTAAGTCTCGCCCCTCAGAAACTATTTGTTTAAAGTGTGTGTGGTGCTGCGTCTCGACCTGATTGTCTAATATGTCTAATATGTAATTTCAAATATTAATAAGTTAGTCAATGGCTGTGGTCTCCCAAGATTTTTAGCCATTTTACAAACAGCGGGGCTTTGTTTTTGTGAATGAAGTCACAGAATACAGTGTTTTGTCCAGTTCAGGGGGGGGGGGGGGGGCAGCAGCAGCACACTTTCATCTTCAGTGTTCAAACAGGTGGAAATTAGTAATAATATAAATATATAAATGAGTGTGAAAGAGGTTAGAGTCCGGTTCGTCTCAGCCAATCGTATTGCTCCTGTCAGTCCCCAACACAGAACTGGAGCTCAGGGTCTCACTCCTCTTCTCCCACACATGCATCGTGATTCTGTCTCTGTTCTACTGTCAGAATAAAACATGGCAGTGTAAAGGAAAAGCTGAATAAAGTTCAGTCAGATGTCGAATGCAGTGTACTTACTTTTCATTAATCTATTTCAAAAAGGAAGCAGACAACGTGTTTCCATCTTGGTTCGAAAGATTAGATGTCAGATGTTCAGTGTTTGGCTGAGCAGAAATCATTCACCGCACATTGACAAGGCTTTATAGAAAAGCTCAAACACACTAACATCCACACACACACACATGTTTGTATAATTATGTACAGTACACACTTTTGTCGCCTTTCCCCGCAGCAGGTATCCAAGCTGTAAAAATGGCATTGATTCCCATCTGCGTAAACATCAGGCCGACAGCGTTTTATTGATTTTCAACCTGTGACAGACACGCACGCACAAATACACACGTGCACACACAGCAGCTTTTTGGCGTTTTATAGATTGCACGTCATAAATGCCCTTTGCTCTGTTAGGAAAAAACACTTAAAATGTATATATATACAGGGAGTTTCTGGACATATACGTGGGTGACATTAAACGTTTCAGCCCTTTCACTGGATTACATTTCTGTCTGGGACGTCACTCCGACCACATCACACACAAGCAGCTTCACTCTGCTGCAGGAGCAGGCTGCGGTCCTCACAAGGATAGAACCACACGGCTGTTTGTGAACGTGTGTTAGAGACGCATCTGTTTCCATAATGTTCCCATGATCACTCAGACACTGTGACATTAGTGTATTCTCACACTGAAAGTGATGCACAAACTGCATGTGTGCACAGTGCATCACGTGTGGTTATGGACACGCACACTGTTAGATTGCTACTGGATATGAATACACTCTCTCAAATAGGATAATTACTCTTTTTAATTAACAAAGAAGTGTTTGCACTTTTACTCCATTTAATATTATACAAGAAGCAACACAAAATCATACAGATATTGAATATATTGTAAATATAGTTTTATTGTGGCAAGCTCCCATGGAAATATGCGACTTGAGACTCCTCCACTATGTAACTGCACGACAGCAGGAGCGATGATTGATTTAACATCTATTACAGCCTGTTTACAGAAACAGTGACGGGACCCTGTCGACAACATTTACATTTACAACACAATCTCAACTTAAAACTATCAAGGACACACAAACATAAAACCCACACGAGTCAGAACATTAACAAAACATCACAGAACCAACGACCAGAACAGTCCCACATGTTTATTTTTAATGTTTTGCTTTCAAACTGTCAAAATATCAAAAGATAACAGAAAAGAGTCAAAGTTGTTTCTCAGAATCAGATCAACAAAACAACTGCAGGAAACCAACATCCTGCGCAACACTAAATATCTCTTGATTATCACAGTTTTTGGTTAAAGAAATATTTATTTATTTACTTGTTTTATCCGTCAAGCTTATTTCAAACTTCACATACCAGTGTGAAGCCTTAACCTGAGCTGCCGATGCACTGCTCCCGGACTGTCTCTCTGATCTCTGTGTCTTTCTTACTGATAATAGAAACTGGATGAAAATCAGCAGTGATTTCACATCACAGGCACCTGTACTTTCATATTCTCTTTAAACTCCTGTGTATCGACCCACCGGACGATCAGAGACCATGTGGTCCGTCCATTCCCTTTCATGTGTCTGACCTGTTCGAGCATCGGCTTCTTAATTAAGCAGAAAATGAAGTGGTTATTACAGTTCTGACATATTTCACATGGGGTGTTGATGATAATTGATTTTCTGCCTGAGGCTTTGAGGATGAGTGGATATATACATATTTGCGTGTCTGTGTGTGATAACCTGTAGTGAGCTGCTTTTGATCTGCATTTAAATCTGATGGTGATCTTGAATATTAAGAAGTCCCTTTTATATCAAAGTTTAAAACTGGGGTTGGTAATCCAGGTCAAGCTGTGGCAACACGTCACCTTGTTACTGCCTCACTAAGTAGGTCAGTTGATGATGTTGACAATATCCCGGCTGTGCAAGACAACAAGTAGCCATGCAAACCTGCACAGTGGACAACTTCAATGAAAACCTCAATGAAAAACATAATGAAATATTAATCATAATGATAAATAATATATATTTATGGGGCCAGTTGTCGTGAATGTAGTTCATTGAGCGATGGACCCCCTGCAGTGTGTAACACCAGATAATACAGCGTTTGCTTTTAGGTTTCTAC
Source organism: Reinhardtius hippoglossoides (assembly GCA_006182925.3). NCBI lineage: Eukaryota > Metazoa > Chordata > Actinopteri > Pleuronectiformes > Pleuronectidae > Reinhardtius > Reinhardtius hippoglossoides. The sequence continues at coordinate 22,466,601 of CM031683.1, read as the reverse complement.
GGAGAGGATTGTTGTTTTTAAAGAGTTCCAATTGTGGAACTATTACAAGATTGAAGAGAAAAGCAAAACAGCATCGAATTATCTGGAAAAACATCTCAAACTTCTCATTTCATGTTTTCTTCCATCAACCAAAATGAAAAGGCTTTCTTTCTTGAATATAACAATTGCACCAAATGAATTTGATTTGCCTTAATAACCAAACAGTGGCAGGAATCATTCTAAAAAAAAAATCACATTTAGCACAAGATAAAGCAGAAAGCTGAGAAAAGAGTAATGGGACTTTTTTCGAAAATGCGAAGAATAAACACTTCATCGCCACGTGGGTAAGAAAGATGATGAATCAGGCGCATTCATCTAATTCCTCCTCTCCTCCGCTCCGTGTTATTTATTAAAACAGAGGAGGTATAAAGATAAATCCGGCCGACGCTCAGTCTGTGCAGTGTAAAAACCTAATCATGCGGCTGCACTTACATTTAGTATTGTTGTAAAATGATTCTCGACGTTACACAGAGAGAGATATAAAACAAAAACAAATGAGCGTCGTGCTCGCAGATCACCAGGCACAGCGTTGTAACAGACACATCAATGCTCCAGTAAAACAACAGAAATAGTCCCTGAAATAAACAGATCTGCAGATTTGACGCTTTTAGTTAAAAAATGTATGTTACAGTTTTCCTTTAAAATGTCTCATAATTATTAGACCTATGTTATATATATATATTTTATTTGTGTTCTCACATTTCATTTTGCTCGTTCTTATTTGCATCATATCAGCTTTTCCTGTGGCTTTGTCTCTGCTATAAAGACACGGGATCAGTAAAGTTTAAAGTTTCTTATCTAACTTGAATAAAACGGAAATTGTCAGGTAGACAACAACTCCCATGATCCCACGCTGCTTCACGACGTCACCAAACCCCCGTCGTTGTTTTGATTGAAAGACCCCCAGAGGCCGAAGTTACATCGGATTAACGCTGGCGTGTTGATGAACGTTTTCATAATGAACGTCCTGACTGTAACGTTCACTCTGCAGTGTAGAAGGTTTGCATGTTTAATGTCGCACCACCCGCCAACACATTAATTCCCTCAGCCAACCCCAGAGAGAAACAACTTCCCTTTTGGAAACATGCTGTTTTCAACCCCAACTTTGAATCCATCTCCTCGTCCTCCTCCTCGTCCTCCTCCTCCTCGTCCTCCTCCTCTTCCTCGTCCTCCTCGTCCTCGTCCTCCTCCTCGTCCTCCTCCTCCTCCTCCTCCTCGTCCTCCTCCTCGTCCTCCTGATGCCCTCTCCTCGCCTCCCTCTCCTGGATCTCTCCCGGTGCAGCTACAATTGGAGTACAGCTTGCGTTAATTAGAGATGCTAATTGAGCATATCCAAATGTTGAATAAAACATGCATCCAGGAAGAGGGCTTCTTTATTACATTTAGAGGAGGAAGAAAGTTTACGAGCCTTTAATTTATGTTAATATGAAATCGTGTTTATTCAGGCAAACATCCGAAGCTAGCTGTGTGTACGCACGCTCCAGTGTGTGAGTGAGTGTGTGTGTGTGTATAGGTAAAAGTTCATTTGTCATATTTAAGTAAAGGAGGTGTTCTCATGAACGATGGCCTCTCTTCCCCCCCCCCACATGTGTGAAGCTTTAAAACCAAACAATTACTGTTCATATTTTACCTGCTCACCAATCAACTTTTAATCAGAACAAATTGGACTGTGTAGATTAATACGCTGTAAATTAACAGCAGACGCTCACAGGATTAAGTGAGTCTCCCCCCCCCCCCCCCCCCCTCAGCATGGATGCCTGTTTATACAAACACAAATATGTTTGTCAGGGTTGAAATTAAGATCGAATTGAGTAAATGAAATCGTCTGGATGCGAGGGAATTCATTTCTCAAAAACTCATTCTTCCTGATCTATGCCTGCATTGGTTAAATATTCTTTCAGCATCTTTATACATCATCTCTTTGTTATCTACTTGTATGTGGTCAGTTTTACTTTCTTCTCTCTTTGCAAAGTCAGCACTCGCTCCACAGTGGGTGAGGACAGAAAGTGTGTGGGGGGTGGTGGGGGGGACACAAACAGACAGACGGACAGTAGTCAGAGAGGCTCCTGCGAGCCCTCGGGACCTGTTGCTCTTTTCACATCAGCTGCTGTGTTACATGACAACAAGCTGCTGCGAGATCGATGCCCATGTTCGCTGGTGTATGATGACGGGGGGGCAGGGGGGGGTAAACTGTGTGTGTGTGTCATGTCAAGCAAAAGTCATGTTTCCAGCAAGTTCGGTTTTAGTGATGCTCTGAAAAACGAGAGAAACGTCACGACTACCAGCTGAGGCTGACTCTCGATTGGTCGAGAGTCAGTGGGACCTCGATGCTGCGTCGCCACGCCGCCATCACTACTGCACAGTTTCCAAACAACACAATACAGTTCATAACTTCCTGTAGTCCAGCTCGCTGTGGGCTCTACTAAATATAACGTACATTCCATTATTTGATAACAGATCAAATAGGATGAGCAAATGTCCACCCACATAACAAATACACTAGTACGTGAGTGGATATTTGTGTGTGTGTGTGAGAAAACTGCCGAGCGTGTGGTTGTAGTGTTGCGCTCTTCCTCTTTTATCTGGCTTCGCCCACGCTTCCACGAGAAGAAGGTGACTACACAGACGGAGATCGGGCGCCTCTTGTCTCCGAGTTTCTTCCCATTACTTCCCCCTTCATTTATAATCCTTTGACTGCTCTGGCGCTGCGTGCGTAGGTGTGATGCCGGTGGAGCGCCAGCACACAAACCGGCTCGCTGTGCAGCCGGAGGCGACGTGACCGACTTCACACTCGAGCACTGGGCCGTCTTCTTGGAGAGCTCCGAGAACATTGCTCATTCCTCTCTCACCCCCCCAACCTCGTCCTCTCCGCGCTACACTACACACACTTCTGTACATTCAGTATCACATGGAGACGACGGGGGGGGGGATCTGATGCTGCTTTCATGCCCAGTAAGTTACAGCCAACCAGAGACCCACCGTACTTCAGCCTGGTCATGTGGGCTGTTCGTGGTGTTGCGGTACAAATACTTGCAGCAGAAATAAAAGGGGCGAAAAACCAACTTTGAAAGTTTAATGTCACTGATTATGGACGATTGATGAAATAATTAAAAACTATTTAATACTAATACTAATTAAATTTAGCTTTACACACAAGAAATTAACAAATATACAGATACAGAATAGCACATGTATGTTTTTTAAAGAAAGTTTAAGGTAAAATCAGCTCAATTTTCATTATGACACATTTCTTTTAATACTTTAGAGGTGAAGGATTTCTTTTAAATAATAATATTTAATTGGAGCAAGTGCTACAATTAAAATTGAGCTGACTTTGCCTTTTACACTCAGAGGGTCTGTCATGATGAGTCAATCTAAGATGACGATTATATCATTATCATGCTGCAGACATGGTACAACTGGAGATTGTGTGTTTATTGTGGAGATGTTATCATCACACTTAATCACAATGACCTATTGTTAGCACGTATTCATCGATTTACCAGTGGACAATTATGTGAGTGGATGCAATTATTATATGTTGTGGACAGGCGTACACTATGTTTGTCTGTGTCTCTGTGTGTGTGTGGGGGGGGGGGGGACAGGGGGGCACTGATAAGATTTAGGACTGTGTGGAGTCGTGTACAGAGCGATGGCCGTGTCACATTTTACATTTAATGGCTAAAACCCTGTGAAATATGGATTGATGAAATGTGACTAACGGCATCCACACGTTATGTCAACGCACACGCCCACATGCATGTGGAGGCACACGAGGACATCCATCACGCTCCACCTGCCACACACACACACACACACACACACACACACACACACACACACACACACACACACACACACACACAGACATCCTATCCACTGTGATTGCAGTTAATATTCAGCCCTTAACTGCTGTCAGATGGCACATTGATTGAGCTATTGAAATATCCTGGGTATATTCAGTGCCCTGCCTTGTTGGTGTGTGTGTACAGTGTGTGTCAGTGTGAGAAATTCCCCACTGTCCAGTCTCATCATGGAGAGAAAGTCTGTCCCTGGTGTTCACCAATCAGGTAACATCGAGTTTGAGTCTCTCTGTGCAGTTTGTGTCATTTGTTTTCCGTCCTCTCAGCTGCCGCGTTGCTCGGATCCTCTGGGTTCGACTGCCACTCCACACTCGGGTCTTATTTTCTTAGTTTGACATCTTTTTTACACTTAGGACTCTAACCAGCATGGATGACTGCACAGTCTCTGTGTGGAGGAGGAGTGATGGGGTTAAAGCCAGTATTGGTTGTGATTGTTTATTGATTCTAATAAATGTACTGTAGTTATTGGATAGAGATGTGCTAGGGGTTGGCCTGACCGATTTATGGATTAGCCAATAATATCGGCCAATATGAGCCTTTCACAGACACATCGGTATCAGAGGTTTATGTTTGCTGATATGAAAAGTTTAATTTTACAGATTAAACTATGCAAAAAAATGTGGGGTTAGGGTTAGTTTTTGGGCTGTGTCAATAAAAGAGAAAACACAAATAAAAGAAATATGTTACGGTTAATTCAGGGTCTTTTATTTTTGTTTTCTGTTTTATTTACACACAGCCCAAACAAATCGACATCGTTCAGGCTTTAATTTCGATTTAAAGCCGTAAAAAATATCGTGCAAGAAAATCTAGAGCCTAGTTCTGCTAGAATTTGTTGAAAAAAATTCTAAATGAGACTGTTATTTAGCTGGCAATGAGAGCAACTTCTTTAAACCCAAGTTCAATCTAATGTGCACATTTGAGAGACAAACAGAGAAGATGAGTCGTTAGCTGCAACATCGGTTTGAGTCCCCGGGGACGTGGCTTCGGTCCATTGAGACGAGTTAAATCCTGCGTAATGGGATTTAAATGGAAAACACTGTGCTAGTGTTACACATTTTATCTCCTAATGAGTGTGCAGTGACTCCGTCTTCATTGTCTTTCTCTCCTTTTCTCTCAACTTGAAGAGATGAGTGACATGTCAGATTCCCGCCAGTACACCGAACGTGCAGCGTCAGCTCTGCGCCGTGTAAAGCCCCTTCGGACAGGCTGCTGGAAAGTGAGGCTGCCTTCTGTTTGTCAGTCGGTGATGAATCTATTTTGAATTCAATCTCTCCTCACTGTCTCTCTGTCTATTCCATTAGGAAAAGAGGATCACTTTTATGTTACAGCAACTCAAAGACCTGAGTGTTCAGGGCCCGTCTGTCTGGTGGTCACAAGTGTATACGCTTGTGTGTGTGTGTGTGTGTGTGTGTGTGTGCGTGTGCGCGTACGTGCTCGTGCTTCCAGCCTCTCGCATCAATGCTTCAAAGGTCTAATGTAGCCAAAGCACTGATAAACACTTTGTGAGCCCAGGAGAGGGACTGCGTGTCAACCTGTCTATGTCTGACTTCACACAAATACACACACACACACACACACACACACACACTAGGAGCTCTGTTGTGCACAACCCCCTCCTCAGCATGTGTTGCATCAAAAGCAGAATCCAAAACTTCCTTCCTCCCACAACTCCTCAGTGTTACGACTCCAACTAAGTGGCAGGTTAACATTTCCAGACCTGTGCAACACACAGCGTGTCAACTGCTCTGTAAAACATCAGGGGGTGGGGGGGGGGGGGGGGCATGGTGGTGGTTTACCCAAAATGTAGATTTCACTATTTTTGCCCCTACCTATTGTATAACTAACATCCCTGTATATACAACTGTTTAAAACGTTGTTTAGTGTGTTCAGTCACTTAACAAGGATTCATATTTCAGGAGGAGGAAGAAGCAACATGTTTTGTTGTTGTTGTTGGAAATGGCATTTAGCTCTTTCAGGAAGAATAGCATCCCTGTTTCCTGGGTTGGTGACATTTTGCCTTTGTTTTGATGTTGGGGATCCTGCTGGATAAGGTTAGCTCTTCAGTGGAGAATGCAGTGGGTGAAGTGACGGGTCATGCAACAACAGAGACCCAACTTTGGGAAACTTCAGAGTCCAGCTTCATGTGAAGATATTTATTTGAGTCGCACTCCGTTCTCCTGATGAAGACGTGTACGAAGGTGGAGGATATGGAATTTAAATTTTCCCCTCATTTATCCTCATTAATTTATAGCAGATTGTGATTTGTTTGCAATTAAGTTTCGTGTCTGTGACGGTTCATGCTTGACTCAACACAGATTTGTTTTATTGATGATCTTATATGAAAAATCAGGCGTCCATATTGATATTCCATAGAGTAGATGAACATGTTTCTTGTCTCCTCTGAAAACGCCTGCAGGTGCCGCTGCCTGCTCTCAGCTGATTGTGCAGTTAGCGTGCTGCGCTCCTGGTCTCAGTGCAGCACTTTGCACGCAGCTGTGATGTTAATGTATTATTTCCATTTCTGGTCGTCGGAGTTAATCTGTGAACTTCAGCTTGCTTTTCCACTGGAGCACCTGGTGAAGTAAGGTTTGTAGACAGGCGTGTGTGTGGGGGTGGAATTGTGTGTGTGTGCCTCATGGCTCAGTGGCCGACATGTTAGACCAGAGTCTGATTGGATTCCACGCTCCAGAAACATTAAACCCAGTGACTCATAGACAAAGGTTGAAGTGAGGTGTGTGCGTATGTGTATATTTTTTTACATTATGTGTTAGGGAGCCTTTCTCAGCATGTGTACCATCAGGAGTGCGCTGGTTTAAATGTGCTTTCTTGGAGATTACATTTACTTTCCTCTGTGTGTGTGTGTGTGTGTGCACGTGCACATGCAAACCTGCTGGTGATAGACTCGTGCATGCTGCAGGAGAGTTCAATTGTCCTTCAGATCAAGGTCAGAGAGGTGAACCCTATCGTCCTGCTCCATCTATTAGCTGTCCAGTTGAGGGCCTGGGGATGGATGGGTAGAACGCTGAAGTTAAACACAGTCACCCAGAGGCGGAGAAGGTTAATGTCCAGATTACTGATTGCCTATTTAAAATTGTAATTGGTAGAATAATCTACTGGATGGATGTTTAATTACTATAACTGTCAAGAATCTACCAAAACACTATCGGATTCCTTTCGAGTCTTATTTATTAGATAGTTCTTCCTCTAAATGCTACTGGGGGTGGAACTCTGGATCACAGGATTTCTGAAACACCAGTAAATGACGTCTCGCTCACGGTGACCACGTCTGTTGTCTGTGACCCCATCATATCGAAACTGTCTCCTCTCACATCTGACCATCTCTGACCGTCTGTATCTGCTCTAACATTAGCTCGTGTGTTGTTCCCAGTGGTGGATCCCTCCAGGTGGGAAAGGACACTGCTGCTCACACACTTATCAATGGAATCTACCAACCCATGTGCTCCGCCGAGCGCCGCTCTCCTCCCTAATCCCCTCCTCTCCTTCCCCGAATTGGTTTTGGTCCGTTAAGCGAGAGGCCGTCTTGAGTGACTCATCGACCCGGGTCTTCTTGACATGTGTCAGCGCTGATGTAGCCAGGTGACAGGATGAAGGGGTTGAAGTAACACGAGGATGACATGCCCCTGTGCTCTGTGTGGATTTGAGGAGGCACTTTATGTTGGGATTTTTCAGCGATGGGAGATTGGAGCATTGGAAATCTTCTGGTGGACTGTGCTACCTGAGGCCTCAGGGGATCGGACAGCTGGTTTCTTTGGAACAGAGAGTTGCAGAGTTTATGGGAAATGTGCACATAATAGTGGGAGACATTTGCACTAATGCCTCTAACCACTGATGTGTAGATACTGGTAGTGACTTTAAAACTTTTCTATCAATAATTGAAGACTGGGCTCAGCCTTAGAGATAGGGTGAGGAATTCAGACATCCAGGGGGAGTAGAACTGCTGCTCCTTCACTTCAAAATGGGAAACTGAAGTGGTTCGGTCATTTAATCAGAATGCCACTTTGGCGCTTTCCATTGGAACGGGCTACTGGGAGGACACTCAGGGGTAGACCCCAAATCCTTTTGAGGGACTTCATATCCCATCTGGCTTGGGAACATCTCCGGATCCACCAAGAGGGGGAAGCGTGGCTGGGTAGAGGGACGTCTGGAGTGTCCCACTTGGCTACCACCCCTGCAACCCAATATCTGATAAGCAGAAGAAAATAAATGTGTGGATGGATGGAGGTCTGGTTCCAATTTAAAATTATCAATGACCCTGATCCTGGTTTGGTAAAACTCATCGAAAACATCACAGTTATAACGGAATAATTCCAATGATCGATTGGCACCTTTAATAAGCCAAAACATTTTTAATCCCTTTATGACCTTTGTTTTTTCCTATTTGTAAAACACATGTATTTATCGCTTCTCTACTAACTCCGTTTAAAAAAAGGTTTGATTTTCCAGGTATCGGTCACAAAGGAAGGAGCTGAACGAAGGTGAAAAAGCTAAATAATGATTTCCCTACGAGGACATTTCTGGAAGGACGAGTTTAATAAAGCCCGAGTCCCTGTGAGTCTCAAACCCAAGTCGTTTATATCCATAAGACACAATTTCAATGAATTGGGAACCACCTGTCTGTTTCTTTAGTGAACTTGAGAGGGATGACAGAGCAAGCTGCTCTCATCCCGATGGGAGCCGTACTAACAAGCTGCCTATCCCGGCCTCACTGTTTACAGCGTGGACCTCACCGATTGACCAAGCTCTCTGCTGCAATGAAAACAAACTTTAAAGTTTAAACAAAATACAACAACAACAACATAAAAACTAAAGTGTTTAGTCTGACACATCTTCATCCTCTGGGATGATGCAAAATATGTTTATTATTCTCATAAGCAAAAAGCTGTTTTGCACAGAAAGTAAAATAAATTAAAAATCCCTTTGTTTGCCCGAGAGTTTGTTTGCACAAACACCTTCTGTGACCCCTGAACCGCCGCAGCTTCTGCAGGGATGCTGCTGATGTTGTTTACATGCTCATGTTAATTAAATTACTAAGATCTGAGTGGGGGGATGATTAGCATGCTAGCAGTAATAGCTAGCAGGGAATCCGATAGCCTATTATCATAATGAGTCCCTTTGGCGCTCCGTGTTTGGGAGAGAGAGAGGGGGGGAAGCGTTTATGTCGGTCGCCCGGAGAGGAGACTTACTTCAAAGTGTTGTGTTTTGTTTTCTGTTGCACGACACATGATTCAAATTGATTCGTCCAACCTGGATAGAATTAGATAATGTCACTGCTGGGATGTGGCAAAGAGGAAAAACATGTTGTTGGCCAGTGAAACACAAACACAGCACCGCACGCACACACACACATGCACACACAAACGCACACCGACACACTCACAAATTCTCTACTCGCAATGCTGATATAAAATTTGTCACAGCTTTTGCGAATAATTTCCCTGCTGTCTGAAGCCCTGAGCTGCTGTGGAAGATGAAATCAACACATGCACAGACAAGCAGTCGCATGAATATACTCAGTCTCTGCAGGTGCTCCCGTACAAATATGCACAAATACACAAACACTCTTGGAGGACTGCATGCATTCTTCTCATTACCCACCTGTTTATACTAATGTTGCACATGTTTTTTCGACCTCGTGCTTCCTACGGTCAGCATCAGGTTTATCTTTATTAACAGTTGCAGCCGTTGTTTAAAGCGCTGAGGTTTTGTGGTTGCAGTTGACGATATGTAAAGATGGACGACACGTATCTGCTTCCTCCCGCTAACCCAAAAATCAAGCCAACATATCCTGGGTACGAACCATGGCGTCGAGGTCCCGCCAATACACACACTCAACCAATCGTGAGACAGTCTCGCCCGTGAACAGTTGAACGGACATCAGTGAGGTCAGAAATTCCCCAAAATGACAGAAACCATCTTTAAGAACATTTAATTCACTTTCTGGTTTGGTCCATGTCCCATCTACTAACATGGATGAGTTATGGTTTATGACCTATACCACAGCCAACCACCAGGGGGCGAAGGCGACGCTTTGGCTTCACTTTTGGGGAGCAGTCATGCCGTCCATCTTTATGTTCAGTCTATGCTTGCGATGGAGTTTATTTAATAATGCACTGAAGTTCACCTGTTATTTGTCCCTTGTTACTTTTCCACCTGGTGCATTTCATCGTCCTCCTTCGTTCCTCCACCTGCGACACGTCCCTCCGCCTGACTTCCCAGGAACGTGCACTTTAACTGAACGCTCCTCAGCTCCGTGCACAGCGACCAGTTTGACTTCAGATCAAAGTTTTCCTCTCAACAGACACTAAAGCCCGGGAGCAAAGGCAGAAGATGTGGAGTTGCCCTGAGTTCATTAACTCAAAATTCGAACACCAACACTTGTCTTTCATTCCATCTCCAGAGGACGAGCGGGAGACATATCGCTGCATATATTCCCACCCCCCCCCCCCCCCCCCCCACCCCCGAGGAGTTTGAATATATGCAGCGATAAGTTCACTACATCTGTCCTCTGACTCTCATTCTCTCTCTTCTACTCCCACATGCGCTAATGTCTGCATCCAGAAGGCCTTATAACGCTCGTATGCTTTATTTGACGGTTGATATCAGCTTTTATAATTTACTCTATTAACGAAAGTACAATGATTTATGTAGAAGATTAAACATTGTGTATATCGAACAAATACAACAGTTTATGTAAACGATAATAAATTGAAACTCCAAATGTTGACCTCTAGTATTTTCATACTCCTGCAGATGCCAAGGCCTGCCCCTCCAAAGATTTCCAGTGCCGTAACGGAAAGTGTATGGCGCCGATCTTCGTGTGCGACGGCGACGACGACTGTGGGGACGCCAGCGACGAGGAGAAGTGCTCGTCGCCCTCCTGCGGGCAGCACGAGTTCCGTTGCAACGACTCGGAGTGCATCCCCGCCCTGTGGAGCTGCGACGGCGACCCGGACTGCAAGGACAAGTCGGACGAGTCCATGGAGCGCTGCAGCCGCCGGACGGAGCCCCAGAAGCCGCGCTGCCCGGTGGGCGAGTTCCAGTGCGGCAGCGGGGAGTGTGTCCACATGAACTGGAAGTGTGATGGGGACGCCGACTGCAAGGACAAATCCGATGAAGCAAACTGTCGTAAGTCGTAGTGGGTGAATAATAAGTGTGTGAATGAACGTGCAAGTGAAAGGGATCAGACAGATGAAGCTGACGTCTTATTAATAATTATCAAAACAGCCCCAAGATCCCAAATTTATCAGACTAAAAAGAATTTCCTGTTTTCGCACAGCATGAAGGAACATTTCTCCAGAGCTACGAAAAACAAAGAGTCATAACGTCGACATATTTCTTAATTAAAATGAACACAGCCAGTGTTATGAAGGAACTTAATGATTTCCAGCCTCCGGACATTGGACCTTACATCTCTACATATGCAGATGTCCAAAAATATTTTTCCCTTTCTGACACCTGGACTTTCTGAATTCATAAAAACAACAACTTATACGTAGTATTTTAGTAGCTGTATGCTGCTAACCCAGTATGGAAGTGATGATTGCTGCCTCAAGGCCATAGAACTTATTTTATTATTTCGCTTGCTGTCATAAATGAAAAAGAACACAAATAAATGAATAAATCTAGGAACACACAACAATTACCCACTTTAAAAAGCTTGAAAGTGAAGTCCTGCATATGGTGCGTGTTGTTATTTACTTTATGTGGGACTCTCCCGTGTGTAATGTTGCCCAGTTGCTGACGATAGCTCTGCTCGACCAGAAATTACTTCATCAAAAAACAGTACTTGTTTTATCTGGGGGAAACTAATGTCCCTTAAAGACGTGGAATCTGATTGGTACATAGATTTGCGTACTTGCTGTTGCCTGATCCGGCATTTCCTACATTACAGAGGCAATTCAGAGATGCTGTTGTCTCCGTTATAAATTATTATAATTCACTTTTTACAATTACTATTATTAATTCTATATTACTTACCTTGTTGTAATGAGGGAATTTCTCATCTAATTACTATTTTATCATTATTTTATGTAAATTATGTCCAATACGACAAAGGCCATGTTTAGTACTAACAGTATTAAGGGGGTAAGTTCATTCTCGGTTGGTGTTGGAAGTATTAAAAAGTTAAAAGCAGCCTTTAGTGAAAGTGATTAATGGAGACGAATCGTACAATAATGTTTTGTTGAGGAACAACGGAAGTAAAAGACTTCACATCGTCGGCAAAGATTATCTGACAAATCTCGTTGTGCCACCAAACGACTGAAGATCAATGCAAACTTCATCACGATGATCCATAGAGTGTGTTGCCGCGCAACCATGTGATCTGCAGGAGCAGGGGGACAGCGTGTGTGTGCGTGTGTGTGTGTGTGTGTGTGTGTGTGTGTGTGTGTGTGTGTGTGTGTGTGTGTGCGTGTGTGTGTGTGTGTGTGTGCGCGTGTGCGTGTGTGTGTGTGGGTGGCGGGGGGCAGTGTGTGTGTGTGGGAGGTGAAGGTCCTTCATCAAGCAAGACTCCCATCTGGTCTCCTCTTCACACAATTTCACACTCTTTCTCGCACACACACTCACAAACACCGCTCAGCGAGATGAAAGCAGCTTCACACATATGACATGATACACACACTTTGCTGCCACACAATCACACACACACACACACACACTAATGCTTTCACAGAGAAAATACATGTGTATCGTCATTGATTTGCACATTTTCATTTGGTTACAAATCCTGAAGCTGGAATAATCCCACGGTCATGGAGGTATAAAATCTGTAAAAACACACAGTGAGTGTAATCACCAAAGAAGCCACAGCTCAATCAGCCGTTTCAGCGTATTGATCATTGATCATGAAACTGTATAAATAATAGGACATAACTTTCTATTTTCTTTTAGATCCATATAAGGACGCAGGTTTAAAACAAGATATGCAAATGAGCATCGCCGTCACATAGAAGCTCTAACACTCCGATGTTCCTGGTCTTTAAATCATCTCATCTGGAACAATAAAAGATAAATAGGTCACGTTTTCCAGATCTATACATCACATGCTTCACAGGCTGTCCTTGTTTTAGATGCACTTATTGTTATATTCATTACAGGAGGCTGTAGGTGACCTTTAAGAAAATAGACCCTGTGTTTTTTAGAGCTTGACGAACGTATTGGTTGATCGATCAGCCGATATGAGCCTTTCACAGACATATTGATATCTGCATTGACGTTTGCTGATATGAAAAGTTATATTACAGAATAAACAACGCGGAAAAGATCATATGAAAGTCCAAAAATATATACGTTTTCTTTACCAGTAGCCTCACTACCAGATTATATCTACTCTGAAAACCTGCACATGCAGTTTGAAAGTTAGCTTCCTAAATAAGTTATATTCAAAGATTCTGTTTTCTAGGATGTATGATCAAATGTTTTATGTTTTATTAATGCGCAGTAGGCCTTTAATGAACAACAACAAACCCAGTCACAGTTCTGACAGAGAGACATCAATTCAATTGGTGTTTCCTGCTCTACATGTGTCTGTGGCACCATCTGTCTCAATAACATAGTTTAGAGCTGCATGTGTTTGATATGTATTTGATTGGATGCTCATCAAAGCGCGGATGAACGTGGGCGGGTGTTGGTTTGTGTCAGATGAGGTGTGATACTCTCAGATGTCTGTGTAATGTAAATGAGAACATGGGCTCAGCGCAGGGGGGTGAATCAGAAATGTGACAATCACTTCATACCTCCGGTTTGTTCTCTCCTCCTCCTTCATCCCATCAAGCTCCGCTCCTTCCCCCCGACCTCGTCCCCTGGTTGCATCCACCGTCTTATTTCACACATCTGTCTCAATAATCCCGCGTTATTACAGACACGCTGAGGCAAGCGAGCGCGAGCGCGGTGGCAGGAGGTCAGTGGAAATGAGGGACGGTCGAATCGCATCTCTCGGTTACTTCTCCCCCTTTTTTCCCTCCTGCCACCGTCTCTCCGCAGACGGCGATCCGGTATTATTACTATTCATCTCGGGGATTAATCATAATTAGCTGAGCTCAGATCCCAATCATGTGGCTGAAAGAATCAGCACATTTTTTCTGATGGCGCAGGATTATGTCTTTCACACTTTGCTGAGTTTAGCATTAACATATGTTTGTCTTCATCCATCTATTTGTGTATTCGAGGACCAGAGGCGCGTGTGTGCGAATATTTGGACGTTCACGCTGAAGCCGTGCGTGTGACTGCGTTCTGATACAGTGATTGTGCGCCGTGTGTATTTTTTGCGGCCTCTGCAGCAATTGATCACGTCTGCCTTCGCTCCCTCGGCAGAGCTGCTCCAAAACACGACGCATGAATAATTAAACAGTCGGTTAAAAAGAGGAATGAGTTAAATAAACCTGCCCTCCGACGTTAGAGGAAGCAAACACAAATGCCTACAGTCTACAACACACACACACACACGCACACACACACACTCAATAGGTCACTGGATGAGGACTCTCCTCACACAGTGAATGAATACCTGCCTGGTTTTCTTTTCCATTGGGGCTTTTACTGTGCAGGAGGGAGTCTTACTGTTGGATTTTCAAACCGTACTGGTATAGATTCTATTTTGACTTTAATGAAAATGTAACAAGTCACTTGAATCTAACGTGTGTGTATGTTTGTTTCTCTCAGCGCTGCTCACGTGTCGGCCTGATGAGTTCCAGTGTGGCGACGGCTCCTGTATCCACGGCACCAAGCAGTGCAACAAAGTTCACGACTGTCCGGACTACAGCGATGAAGCAGGTTGTGTTAACGGTAAGGAAGCCGAGGAACACGACGCACACAACTCCCTGATCACCAGCTGCACAATATATTTACCTGCAACTCTTCATTTGTTTTATTATTTGGAGAAACAAAAGCACAAAATGTCACGAGAAAACTAAGACTAATCCTCTACAGCTGATTCATTCGCTCCATGAATTCTAAAGTCGTCAGAACCCAAGCACAAAAAAAAGGAGTTGGGAGGCTTCAAACACGAGGCAACCAACTTTTTCCAAGCCCATCTAATAGTGCTAGTAGGCCCTAAATTTTAAAATGTTGTCTTGTTGGTTAATATCGTTGTAAACCTCCCATTCTGTTGCTGAGAAAATTGGTGTTGCAACTCCTAAAAATGTGATCCCCTCATGCTTCACTCTTCTTTTCTTTGCAATACTTGATTTACCACCAAACAAAAGTCCCATTTCTACATTTTCCGGGTTTTCCCGGGGGATCACAGAGTATCACGGTATCACAGATGGTTACGTTTGGCTGCACTTGTTGATTCTGCCTCATGAATAAAGACGTGAATTATGAAACCGCTAAGTACGAACGACAGAGGAGCGAGAATCAAAGTGTTTGAAGAGTCTCAGTATGTTAAGATTTTAAATCCCCTCTAATACAACAACACACTGCGTATGGCATCAACAAGCCTGTTTGCAATATTAGACAAGGAATATCACCTCACTGTCACCAGGTAATAATTATTTAGAGCCTAGAGTATTTAAATGGATTTCCAACATAAATGAAACCAGTATAAATAAATATATGTGAAGGTGTCACTTGTTGTCTTTATGTTTCACTGAGATAAAGGCATCATCATAAGTTTATTCATTATTCATCCAAATTGATAGAATAAATCCATTTACATGCAATAAAATGTGTTTATCTTAAATATGAAGTTATTTAAAGTGAATATGGAGTCTGGACCTTTTGATTTCTCTTCACTGCATCATTTTGTGCTCGGCGACATCGTGCACAGTTACAATTCACATGATATCCAAGGAATCTCGTCTCGCCAAAACATCACCTCTCGCCCTGGCGCGACGTGTCGAGGCAGTGAACTTTATCTTGAACCCAGTGTTCTGCAGTGCAGCTGGGAAAGTGAAATTGATTTTTTTTTTTGTCTTTCTTACTTCTCACAGTTTCCAAAAGGACACGGTGCCGTGCGTGTTCGTGCACCTGTACATTTGATACAGAAATACCGAAAAAAAGAAACAAGGACAAACAGGAAGAGGCTGTTTGTCCTTGTTTCAGTCACATTGAAAACAACATTAATAGTTTTACATCCCAACAAGTTTGTGGTGCAAGAGCAAAACTTGTTAATGTTGAGTCAGTCTGAATAAAATGAATCAGTTCACCAATATTCTGATATTAACCTAATCAACCCCATAGTCCGAATAAGACACTGTCACGTAAACAGCATGAACCAGAATAAGGTCCTGTTTGGAACAAGCAATAATCAAATTTAGGAATATTCTTTTAGCAACTTGTGTAAACACATAATGATATAATGTCTTATCCAGAATAAGAATTTCAACCTCACCTTCAATAAACCACCATCTTGGAAAATAACACCTGAGGCAGTTTGTGAAATAAATAAAAACGTACATTGGATTCTGTGACACATAATACTGCCTTATGATTGGTATCTTTAAATGATCAATTTGCTTCCTGTTGGGATTGAAGTTCATGCTGCAGAAAACTAATTTGTCTTTAAAGACACAAACTAAAGCCGCTGGACGCTGTGTACTTGTCGCTGTAGAGCAGGGGTGCCCAATACGTCGATCGCGATCGACGTATTGGGCACGTATTGAGGTACAGTCGCGGCATTTTCGGACGGTTCACAAAAACTACGACACTGACTGAAAGGTGAAGGCATTCTCTTGTTATTTCAGTAAATTTCAGTACAGGGTGGGGGGGCGTGGCGGCGGTGGATACCAACATTATTTGGTCGGTAGATCTTGTGGAGCTGGTCATTTCAAGAGTAGCTCACAAGCCTATAAAGTGTGGGCACCCCTGCTGTAGAGGGGATGCAGTTCAGGGAGTGAAAGCCTTTAATCTTTAACTCTGATCGTACGTTGTGTTTTTTTTCCCGCCACAGTTACCAAGTGTGACGGGCCCAAAAAGTTCCGCTGCAAGAACGGCGAGTGCATCGACAGCGGCAAGGTGTGCGATAACGTGAAGGACTGCAAGGACTGGTCCGACGAGCCCGTGAAGGAGTGTGGTGAGATGATTCCCCTCCGTTCCCTCTTCACACTCATAAACACACACAGACACTCATTAGGTCCATCACCCCCCCCCCACAGGCGTACATGGATGTACATGCCTGTTAATGCAGCAGCACCGGTGCACACACTTATTCCTCGGTATCATCGACTCCTTCTAATGTGGGTGGTCACTTTTCTTGGTAAAAGGATTTTTCATTTGATCAAGGCAGCGGGAATCGGCACGTTTTCTGAGCGGCCTTGTTGTGATCAAAGAGCCGAGCGCGTCTGCCCCGGTAGGGCGATCTGAGCCGGGGAGACGTGACCGGACTACGTTACCCACAAGCAGACGCACGGATTATGCACACACCATAAATAATTACCACTCAGCGATGTTCAGTCACGGGTTTTACATCACAGGCAATGCAATCAGGCTGTAAACATAGTGAGGCAGCTGAGAGAAACATACCAGTTAATAAAATCCATCGAGTGAATGCAGCTCGTGTAATTGCAATTGAAGTAAGTTGAGATGCATCAGTGGAATTTCACGCGAGTGCATGTACAAGCAGATTCCTCTGAGATTACCCGAGGAAGCGCTGCATCTGCGTCTTGTTCTGAAAACACTGAGGCAGATGTGGGTATATGCTGCCACGGCATCGCCCGGTAACCACATCATTAACGTGACAGGACTTTCACTGGGTCCGAAACCCTCTCACTCCTTCTCTGTGTTTTAGTTCTAACTGACAACCTAAAGAATGTGATAGTTGCACGGCGCCCGATAGCAAACCTAGTTGATCGAGAGCCATGTGTACTTGAGTCCTCTGCAGCAGCCTGTTCCCTGTTCCCTGTTCCCTGTTCCCTGTTCCCTGTTCCTGTTCCGTGTTCCGACCCAACGTCTTCCCGGCTCTCGTTCGTCCCGAGCAGCGAAGTCGAGTGGTGCAGCGCTGCCAAGTTCTTCATACTGAATAAAATATCTTTCTTTCTTTACTTGGTTGGTTTTGTTGAGGTGAAAAGGGATCATCCCCCAAACTGTGTACACAAATTTGGAATAGCATTAAAAATGAGAAGATTACTATTGAAGGGGAACTCAACAGATTGCACGTAACAATTTGTAAAGTAGTCATTGGAGTACTAGTTAGCCTGGTTACCGTAGTAACCAGTGATGCTGTAAGGTTCTTTCAACCATTTTTTGGTCCTTCAGATGTAAAGAGCGAGAATACAGAAGCCAAATCTAACAGAGACGTGTGTCCCCTTGTTTTTTGGCTAATAGACTTTAATATTATGTTGATGCAAAGCTGTTACACTGATATATAGAATATATTTGGCTTTCTATATAGATTTCAGCCTTATAAGCAATTTTTTTTCCTGTTAAAGCTAATTTCTGAGTCTTTACTTCCATATTTCTCTCCGTCAGTCTCTCGATCTCTGTTCTTCCACTCTCTCTGTCTTCTCGCACGGTGGTACCTGTAGCCTTGAAGCTTAAATCTTTAATGTAAACCGGTAATGAAGTACCAGCTTTAGTTCTCGGGCAGCGATCCCTCTCTCCTCCCCGGAGTGCTGCTGAAAGCTAAAAGGATAAATGGAGGCAGGGAAACGGATACAAATAGAAGGGGACACGGAGGAAAGGACGACTGAGAGACGGTCCAATCTGTTCTGCTAAAAAAACAAAACCAGGAGGAAATGAGATGAGAGGGTGAAGGAGAGCATGTGCTCGTGCAACAATAGGCTTCATAGCCGAGTGGCACCTGGTACACGAAGCCAAGTTCCCTGTTGGAGGATGGATTGGTTCCAGGTGCGTTTGGCTCAGACTAGTCCTGTGGGCCATGAGCCGGCACGCAAGCAGACCCACATAACAACCCTGCAGACACACACACACACACCTCTATGTCTCTTTTTCTAAGCCCATCTTTTCTTTTTCAAGTTACCAACTGTTTCTTCAGCTTCAGTGTCCCAAGTTTGTGTCCCGACGTTTGGCCGACTATATCGCAGAGTCCGAAGCAAAACACGATGGTCTGCTCTTCGCAGGATTTCCGTGATTTGCGTCACAAGCTTGTCCCGCTCTTACCGCTATCTCCTGGCAACAGAGCTGCAGGACACAACGAGAAAGTTTAGCAGCAGCCATTCGCTTGAGTTGAAGCCTGATACTTAAAAACAAAAGTTATCAAAGCACAATGAATCTTGGGATTGGTTGGCCGGAAGAGCGTCCGCCCATCGGAGCCTTTATTGCTCGTAGATGTCTGCAGCAATATGGGAAAACATAGAAGCACCGCTGTGATGCAATCGATCTTCAGATGCAGCCTCTGAATTTAGACACTCTGTCCTTTCCTTGCCTCCATGCCTCACTCTTCCTCCGTCCTTCCTCCTCTTCTCTCTCTGCAGGCTTGGACGAGTGTGCAGACAACAATGGCGGCTGCTCCCATACATGCAGGGACCGCAGAATCGGTCACGAGTGTGACTGTCCCTCCGGCTACAAACTGCTGGACAAAAAGACCTGTGGAGGTAAATTAAAAAAACTACTACCGAACCTTTTTTTGCTTTTGCTTTGAAGAACCCTGTGATTGGTTTGAAGAAGCCTTACATAACTTGTTAAGGACTTTAGATTGAAGGTGATTGGTGGTTCCTGCGTTCAGTAGAGACATGGAGCTGGGCTGCGTGGTAGCAGAGGTAAACTGCTGCTGTAAAAATACTTGTTTATTGCAGGTAATAAATATTATTTCACTCTTTAATAAACAATTCCAGTGAGACATTCTGGATTCAGGAGAAGTTTTAGAGTCCGGATACAACATCTGAAAAGTTCTATAATTAATTGGAAAGAAAGAAGAAATAAAACCCTTAGAAGAAGAAATAAAATCAAGAGTGGTACAACAGGAATAATAATAATAATATTAACAATATGTCAATCCCAGAAACTCACTTATGTGAAGGGCAATTCCCTTCAGAACATTTTTATTATATTAGATAACCAACTTATGCTTCTCTTATCCCTCATTCTTAATACATTGATGCCTGTGTGTGTGTGTGTGTGTGTTTTTGTCTATAGCTTTTTTCATCTTTATCTATGAGCCATATTTCTGTCCACAGACATAGATGAATGTGAGAATCCAGACGCCTGCAGTCAGATCTGCATCAACTACAAAGGAGATTATAAGTGCGAGTGTTACGAAGGCTACGAGATGGACCCTGCCTCCAAGACCTGCAAGGCCGTGGGTGAGCCATATATCACACACGCACACGCACACACAAGTATTGAGGTAAAGACACACACACTCTCATTGATGGATGTTCTCACCAAATTCACAGAGAGCCTCTCTTGTACACACTTTGCTTGCTTTCCCAGTCCAGCAGCCCTAACTACAGAGTCACATCCCACACTATTCTCACACTGTGGGACTGTGTGGAAGGAGGGTCTCGCTCTGTATGCAGACCCTGCACAGCAATCTGTGCAAAGATAAATATTTGCCATCCTTCTCTGCAGTCCCCTCTAATGAAAAGTTTGCAGCCAGCTGCCTCGGCTCTCCTTGGAGTGTCGAGGGAAGGCTGTTGTGTGGGAAGCGTGCTGCCCGCTCGGTAAAGGACACGAGCAGGGTCTTTACCTCTCGTTGGACTGGGTAAATACTCTGGGACGGTGCTATGAATGAGAATAAAATCATTCAATTCTCAAAGCTGCACTTGGTTCAAATGCTGCTAAACGAGGAGCGCCTCATGTCCTGAGGTGGAAATGCACTGTCGTTTCTTAGCTGCACCGATGGCGCCTGGGATACACAGTCATCGATCACATCCACAGAGAAGCCTGGGAACCCGCGTCCTCGCATCTCAACCAAAGCCTGTGAATAAAGATGGACGATGCGTCTGCACTTCCTCCCACAAGCGAGAAACGAAGCCATAATATCACAGAGGCAGACGCTGCCGTCCTGCACCAATCACGTCATTTGGAGGCTGTGCAGTAGTGACCGAGCGATGGAGCTGATGCATGCACCGGACCAAATTCTTTATTAAAACCAAACTTGCAGATCAGTGTGATAAGAAATACCTAAAATAATTGGGAAAAAAATGATTTGACGTGTGTTTGGATATTTCATTTTGGCCCATGTCCCATCCACTAACACGGAGGAAGTGGGGTTTATGACCTGTAGGAGCCGTCATGTCGTCCAACTTTATTTACAGTCTACGGTCTCAACTTGTCTCCACTCGAGAGAGAACTTTAGTGTTCGTCCTTCAGTTGTAGGTCGTCAGCTTTTCCCAAAATGGTCAAATCTAAATGTAAAATGTAAAAGCAGCTGTACGTTAAACTGCCTATTTTGAAAAGTTCATCGCCAGGTCCGTGTGTTTTTAATCAGCCTCCTCCACTCTCCGTCTGCTACAGCTGGCTTTAGCGATAACGACGCCGCCTGTCAACAACCACTCAAACACCTGCAGATAACGTTTCCCGACAAATAAAAGCTGCGGCTGTGCAGTGATGTTCTGATTAATGAGGATATTCCGCGTGCTTCACGTCAAACTGTGCCAAAAGGAAAACAAAGAATCCTGCGTCGTGGCAATCACCGTCACCTCAGACGTCCACTTGGTAAAATAGAAATCAACAAAAAGGTGCTGGATGAATGCTGGGCGCTTAACGCTGTATGAAACGCACAACAATGTGTTCTTAATGGTTAAAAGAATAGTAATAGCTGTAAGTGCAGGGATTAAAGAGGATTAGAAAGTATAATCGGTGCATTATCAGTGTTTTAGGTTTTCCCGCAGGTCCTTGAAATTGTTGAAACTTTGGGAATTTAAGAAAAAAAACAAGGCTTTGAACGTTTTTGAGAATGGACATGAATATGCATGGTTCATTAAAAGTGCTCGGATGTCTGTCCTCCGTGCGAAAAAATAGAAATTGAGTCTCTTTTGATCGTTTTTCTTTTCATGCCTCTGTCTCCTGTGTGTTTCCCCGCATGCCTCTCAGCTGTTCATCTTGTAAATAAATCTCTGTCGCACAATATATCGTCGAGCACTGTGTCGGAAAGCGGGGGGGGAACCACACAGGCTGACATCGCTGCAAGACGTTCACACTCTCTGTCTGTGAGATTACAGGAAGCCTGCTTGTTCTAATTATAACAAGAAAGGCTCACACTCATAGAAATGCGTCCCCTAAATCTGCCTGATTTTCATCTAGAGCCATGAATTAATCCCTCGCAATGTTTAAGAAAGTGACTTTAAATTGCTTGATCCACCCTTTAGTCCGGATCTGGATTACTTGGCCCATGTGCCATCCTTCCATCGAGTTTCCTGGAAATCCCTTCATTGTTTTTACCCTACTGACAAACCAGCCAACCAATAAAACCCTTAGTGTGGTTAGAAGAATGAACCGTGACACAAGCTTTTCTGTGTTGGCTCCTTGAATTTGAGCGAATTAGGGAGTGAAGTCCATTAAAAGTCGTTATCTCTGGTGTTTCCGAAGATGCGAGAACCCTGATCTACTTTATACAAATTCTATCGGAGCCATAACCTTTTGCTATAGCGGCAATAATGCCTTGCAACTGCTCTGAGAATGGAACCGTCAACTGATTGATTTACTCTGCAAATTAACTTTTCTGCAGGAATAGAGAGAGAGAGAGAGAAGAGTGTTATTAGTGATCCCCGGCATCGGTCTTCAGTTGAGTCATTATAGGCTGAACTGGTCTGGTAATGAGAGAGCTTAGAGCAGAAAACAGGCCCTCACTCTCACGCTAAGTGGCATAAAAACCCCCGCTGATTGCTTCATGTGTGTCTGTGTGAATCTTTATTACTGTTAGGCCGAGCAAACAGTCCCTGTCAGAGGCCGAGGCGTTTATTAGAGGGTAGGACGGGCAAACAGAGGAGGGGAAGAGACAGAGAGATGGATGCGTTGAAGGAATATCTCTCTGCTCATTGAAGTAATGCAGAGATGCGTCCGTGCTGTTGATTGCTGCACACGTTGTTTGTGCAGAATGGACAGAATGTGTGACGGGGCCGTTGTTTACGTTGAGGTTTATTTATTCAGAGGCATAAATAGAGATGGGACTGTAAATATAGAGATGGCTGCTTGGTGAAGCTGAGGTAATGTGGGCTTAATGAAGCCACAGTGAGCTCCTTCTAAGACACACACACACACACAAAGACATCAGCAATTTTCTGGTCGCACATAATGCAAAGTTGCATCGTGTGATGAGATCCGACACGTGTCAAGTGTCACATCAACTAAACTAAAAACAAGTGAAATAAACAAGGCTACTTATTTGTGCCGCCTCTATCTCGGAGGCATTACAGCGTCAACATGAAGTTAGCATATTCATGCGTTTCCCTATTAGTGCTAATAGTGCAAGATGCCTGTGAGCACAGTTAAGCCTCCTTTGTGCTGATTTTACGTACAAAACAGACACGTCCATTTCAAACCATGTAAGCGCCTCTTTCGTGTTCAGTGGTCGTCTCACTTAAACTATTGGCTACACGCGATTTCTGGTGGTACTGCTCATTTCCGTCAGTTACGTCCATAGCGGTAAGTTTTCAGAATACTTGTACAAATACTGACGAAATGAACGCAGAGTTCTTCCAACTGTGCCGGAGGGAAGGATCAATCCTTTTCATTATCTAACGTGGAGCCTAAATAAGCCTTTACTCTTAACCTTAAGCGGGAAAGTCTGCTTTGTAGCGCGAGCATTTCATCATTATCCTAAAACTTAAGATTAGACGCTTTCGATTTTTATCACAAAATAACATGAAACTCTTACACTGCGTTTCTACTTAAAAGTTAACTCCCAGGTTGGACTTAAAATATGTTCTCTCTTCCAAACTGGTGCTTTTTGTGTTCCCACACTGCAGCATCCATTAGGTCCCCTGGAAAAACCCGTACTCTACACTAATTGCATTCATTGTTTTTTTTATGTTTACACCTTTAGGGTGTGATACCACTCACTGAGTCATAAACTTTGAGATATTATTGTTTGTTTATGAGAGAGAAAAGCTGTTTGAGGTGGATAGAAGAAGGGAAGGAATAATAGCCGATCCACACAAGTATTTCTTCAACAGGTCATAATCTTCCATAAATACAGGGAACCAGAGTTGAAGGGATTTAAAAGGGTAAAGAGCAACAGATGAAATGAACAAAGGACAGTATCACCTATCCCCAACTTCTCAGAGCAGAACAAGAACATTCTTGATATTTTATGTTGTTATTCCTCGTTATTAATGAGACTTTACCATCAGTAGCACCAGGAGAAAAGCTGCCCATGTTAGTGGCCCTTAAAAACATCCATTACAAATTTGCCATCCGCTGCAGACAGCCACAATTCAGCATAAACATAATAAAAATATATAATCAGAATCAGAATCATCTGGAGATATCCTCTTCAGTAATGTTCCTATTAAGTTTTGTACACAGACACACAGAGGGATCTGTGTTATTACCTGGAACCAAGGACAACTTTGGATGTTCGGCTGAAACATTTTGAATACATGTAAATTGCTCTTTGACAACAGTAGACAAATGGAAATGTCTAGACAGGGTTGAGTTATGAAGGATCAGTGGGAACAGACCACAGGTCAGCTCATACAGAACCGGTTGATAAAAGAAGCTCAACTGTCACAACGATGCAAAGAAAGTTTACAAACCGCCTCCGGTCCAAAGTCCTGCTTTCCTGTTTCTGTTCTTGTTACCTTTTTCTTGTTCTCTGTCTTGTCTCGTCGACAGTGTCCTGCAGACTTAACCACGGTGCCAAGAGCAGTTTGTGCCACACTTGACAGTTTGAGCACACGTTTTCAAAGCGGGTTAAAAGCAGTGGTCACGTTTTCCCCCCATTGAACACTGTGTAGCCTCATCTCAGAAGTTCAGTCCTGCAGTTTGAGTCTTTTAACCTTAGTATTTGTCTTCCTGTCGATGAAGCCCAGTCAACAAAGTCCTTACCGCAAATTTGAGACTTCTTTTTGGAATTTACATGGAATTACCTCGTTTTTTTGAGCCAAGAAAAGCAGACATTCATAATTATTTAGACTATGAGCCGAAGGAACATGTGTCAAAGCTAATACAAGATCCTTATTTGAAACCGTATCAATTTTGTTAATGGAAGCACAAACAAATCCTAAATTTAGTGAAATAAGTGGTGCATTTTATTTCGTCCAAGTTATTTTCAGGCTGTGGCATTTAAGAAAATCATATTTCTGACAAACTGTAAAAGCAACAGGTCAAATTGAACCCAAGGGACAACAGGAAGGTTAATGGACCTGCTTATAACGTTTAATTCTCTCTACCAGAAGGAATTTTGCTAATAGAAATCCTCAACACAAATACTAATTGTAATCTGCCTCCTGTTCTGTCAATGACTCATCAACCTTTTCGTGGTCAAATCCTTCAAAATGCAGATGCACAAAAAGTTGCATACTTTTTATTAGAAGAAGAAAAATGCAGTTGTTTCTGCCGGAGACTCTGGCGTTCCACCACGGAAATAATGAAGTGTTATATAACGTCCTTTGTCACGAGGAATGCCAGTGAGTAGGATGACTTTTCAGACACAAGCTGTTCCCTG
Organism: Reinhardtius hippoglossoides; assembly: GCA_006182925.3. NCBI lineage: Eukaryota > Metazoa > Chordata > Actinopteri > Pleuronectiformes > Pleuronectidae > Reinhardtius > Reinhardtius hippoglossoides. The sequence goes on along the minus strand of CM031683.1, from coordinate 22,441,173 downwards.
CTGCAGCATCTACTCATTATCCTATAGCCTGGTCTGTAACAAGCACGCTGACGTGTGTGTCGACTTCCAGACATAAACAACACCCCTATAACAACCTGCTCCAGTGTGGGCACCTTCACACGGCTGCAGCTAAACTTCCCCATCAGCCTGCACAATTTCACACTTTTAATTTTCTGACCTTTCTGCCTCTTTATGTGGATTTTTCCTCTTACTTTGCATATCTCCAAAACATAAACAGCTGCTTTTGTGCAAATCAAATCAATGCCGCTGCAGTGGCTGACGGCAACTCCCCAGCCCGTATTTATCTTTTCACCACATTATCTTAATTAGCCGACGGGGCCGGGGCCCTAAACTGGCAGCGCAGTATTAAGAAATATCCAGGGGGCCGTGTTTTTGTTAAGAAGGCTGACTGTTGCTCTGCCGGGATCTATCGAGGGGAGAAAATATTGCACTTTTTTGATGACATCTCTAATGCCCTGGCCTGGAGAAAAAAACGACTCAGCTTTATTTATTTGTTTCCGCCTTGAGGAGGACATATTGCGGTGACAACAGTGATGAAGGATAAGACATGTCTTGAAAAGCGGAGTCAGGGGATTGATGAAAAAGAAGCTGGATCCATCTCTGTCCTTATTATACTTACTTTTCTTTTTTTCTTCCTGTCGCTCTCGCTCTCCTCCTCCGCCCACCTGACCTGCTTTCCGCCGCTGTCACTTCATCTGTATTTTTCTCCTTCCCTCGCTCTTAATTACATCTTCTTACTCTTCATATTTCTATGACTCTACCTGCATCCATCTCATTTGCTTGTCTCTCGAGATTCATTTCTCTCTCTCTCTCTCTCTCTCTCTCTCTCTCTCTCTCTCTCTCTCTCTCTCTCTCTCTCTCTCTGTCTCTCTGTCTCTCTGTCTCTCTCGCTCTCGCTCAGCAGGTGAAAATGATGGTTACAAACCCAGTAGTCAGAGGAAAATGATTGAATCCAACAGCAGTAGAAATGTAATATTTTGTCCCTGTGCAGTAGACCATAGTAAACCTGGGCTGAGGAAACCTATTGAGGCATGGTTGGTGGTTCTGTTTGTGTGTGTGTTGGCGTGTTTTACAAGCCATGGTTTACTGGACAGTGGGGAGTGAGGAGTGTCATGACAGATAAGAAAGAGACAGAAAATGAAGGAAAGGAGATGGAAAATGAGATTGGTTGGGAACCGCTGAGAAAAAGAGCAAAAGATGAAGAAAGAAACAGGTAGAAATTCAGCACAAAACAAATTCAAAGCTAAATCATTAACGTACAGTTTGATAGACAGTAGGTAGAAAGAGCCGGACTAATGTGTATATCAGGGGCCGAGGTGAACTGAGGGGCAGATCATGACAGCGCTAAAGACGGAGTTGACCTTGTCGGCTGCATGAGAATTATTCAAACGCTGGAGTCATGCTCACCTTCAGCGTGCTGAAAAATTGTGCCGCAGGTGAACCGATGTGCCAGCAAACATCACGCACCTGAGGACCAGAGAACAGAAATAGAATGGTGTGTGTGTGTGTGTGTGTGTGTGTGTGTGTGTGTGTGTGTGTGTGTGTGTGTGTGTGTGTGTGTGTGTGTGTGTGTGTGTGTGTGTGTGTGTGTGTGTGTGTGTGTGTGTGTGTGTGTGTGTGGTGTGTGCTTTGTTACAGCAGGACACTCTCACACATCAAGGTCAAAGCGTTCATTGTCATATATACAGTCCTGTACAATGAAATTATTTCTTTGCCTTCCACTATGAATACCGTGCATAACATTATTGTGTGTCTGCGTGCGTCATTATGTAACTGTCATGATTCTGCACTCACCAGTAGCCTAAGTATCTTAATAGAAAACAGTGTAGGTGGTTAACAGTGCTACTGAAATGGGAAAAGCACTTGAACATGCTGATGGATGTACAGCCTTTAAGAGTGCAAACTGTAAACAGACAAACTAAAATGGGTGATTAATTCTAAAGTCACTTAAACAGGATTTCATATTTGTTGGATAGTGGATCTCAGCAAATGTCAGTGGCTGATGCTCAAGAGTTAGAGTCGAAGGTCGCTGGTTCGATTCCCGTCTCAGTCCCTGCCGATCTGTCCCTGGGAAAGACACTGAATCATATGTGTGCGTATAGAAGCTCTGCATGAATGTGAGTGGGACTTGGACTCTAAAGCACTTTGAATATTCTAAAAGAAAGACATTTTATTTTTTAACAGTAGGGATGTGAAATTATTCAAAGATGTTCAGGACCAATTTAAAAACATTTATATCAAATCTGCAATGTTGAAAATATTCACCTCTTGTCGAGCTTGTAACACACGAGAAGACGATGGCTTCAAATTGTGCTGACGGTGAGCGGCAGCGTGAAGATGTCAGCACTAACAGACATGATGGTTTTTAGATGTGTGGCACAATTTGTGGGTCATTGTCAAGATCAGCTGTTGTTTCCTTGTCACATGTTCACTGTTATATTTATGATTGACAGTACAATGACCCATGTCTAGTAGGAAGTGGGCTGAGAATGATTAATGTCCTCGATTGGCGTCACAATAATGGTCATGAAGGGTGTCCACCTTCCCCCTGAGCTCTGCGGCCTCCCTGTCCAATCTCGCCAATGTCAAGTCATAAATAAATGGCGGAGAATGATCTTCAGGAGAAGTCCTTATACATTATTGTGACATTAATGTCTTTTCCTTCTCCATCAGGGAAGAGTCCGTACCTCATGTTCACCAACCGCCACGAGATCCGCCGCATCGACCTGCTGAAGAGCGAATACACACAAGTGGTTCCCACGCTGAAAAACGCCGTGGCCCTGGATGTAGACGTTTCCACCAACAAGATGTTCTGGTGTGATTTATATCATCGTAAAATATACAGGTACACACACACACACACACACACACACACACACACACACTGGGAGTACAGTACGTATGATTTGTGCTGCCCATAAAAAGCATGAATGGTGGAGCACAGAGTCAGGACTTCAGGAGTTTAGATAACACTCTTTCCTCGTCCTTCTGTCATTCTCTTTCCCCTGCATCCATCCATCTTGTCTGCTGCAACTTGGCACACCTTCTGGTAGCGTGTCAGTCCCACATGGTGTGTGTGTGTGTGTGTGTGTGTCTGTGGGTGTGCGTGTGAGGGAGAAAGAGAGAGAGTGTCAATCACACCTGCAGGGCTCTGTCACCCGTCTGACAGTAAAGGTGGAGCTGTCCGTCCTTCGCAAACACGTGTGCACACGTGCAAGTTCATTCACAGTGTGTGTGTGTGTGTGTGTGTGTGTGTGTGGTGTGTGTGTGTGTTATGTGTGTCACCCTGGCGGCTGGCAGGTAGTGGGAGGGGTCCTCTATCATCTCAGCAGAGCCATATGCTCCCTTTAATTTCACTGCTTCAATAATCACCACCATTACTCATCTACATGTACACACACATTAACACACACATGCACATACTCCAACACACATTCAAGGTTCTCGTGACAGAGCGAGGACAGATGGTCTAATACGTCACGATAAAGTCTACTTTGAAAACTGCAAATAAACACACTAACCCTAACCCTCAAATTGTCCAGTTTAATCTACTTTGGTTGTTTTTGCCTTATTTTATTTTCTTCATTTCATCCTTTAAAAACAAACTTTCTTTTATTTAAGTATAAAAGTGGACCAAGTGTTTTTTGTTGCATGTCTTTCGTGTCGGGGGGGAGGGTTCAAAGTTGCTTACCCCAATTAGAGAGAAAGTCAAAACACTGTGTTTCTTCATTTCCGGAATTCTTTGCTGTTTCCTTTGATTGCAGTTGTTTTAGTTTTATCTAAATGATACAGACATGATCGATCCCACCTCCTGCTCAGACGTCTCACTCTCCACAGAGGTAGTTATCCCTCCGGTACAAATACGTTTTATCACATAGAATTAGCTGTTTACTTAATGGCGTTCTTTCCTCATTGGCCCCCCGACCGTGACGTTTTCTTTTTTCGGGCTAATTCAGAGTGATTAGCATGCTACGGGTCGATGACTTGTTAACTTCCCCCCCGTGATGGAGATGTCTGTTGCAAACATTAATACAGCCAATTAAAGATGCAATCTGCTCGCTGGTATTGGACTCATCTGTCTCTGTCCTATTCCTCATTGCAGTCCTACCCCTCCGCTCATCCTCCAACCTGTTCATCCCCGTCTGTGTAAACATTTTAACTGTAGTGAGTAAAAAGTCCGTGAAAAGATGTGGCAGTACAGTCAAATATTGGATGTCAATTACCTGCGCATGATATATCAGCTAGAATATTTTCTCCAGGCGTTTGTAAAAGTTTGTTAAAATATTTGCTTTCACGTGTTGGCTGATTTTGTGGGAATTTCGAGGATTGGCCAATCAGCTGGACTCAAAGTGCTGAACACAACCACTGAAACAGGATGGACTCAAGTATTTAAACACAGGGAATAAATGTTCTGTGGGAGGGGAGGCTGACCAGTAACAAAGGAAGCCATCACGCCGAGGTGAAGGGGGGGAAAGGGGGAGTCTGGGGTTCAGATCAGTGTGAGTGTGGCTGAGGAGCTGTCAGAGCGTGACAGGTAACTGGAAAGAGCAGATGTAAAAAAAAAAACAATGATCAGGATACAGACAGCGAGGCACAAAAACAAGTCTTCCACAATACAAGCTGGGATCAGACAAGGTTTGTCCAACGCTTGAGCACCACGAGTCAAAACCATGTTCTGGCACTGTAGTGGTTTTCAGGCCTTTAATGGGGATTCTGGTATTTTTCAACCTGGACCCTATGGTTATAAATGTGGACATTTCATGGACATGATAGCTACTGCTGCTGTGTCGCGGCTGCCGGCAAACGTGATCAACTTGACCAGTGGAGGACGATAATGAGGTGGAGGTCACACCCGACCAACACCACATACTAAAAGAGTACAAAGTGAGGGCAAAGCATAACACACACAAGCAAGCATGAACTCAAAGGTTTCCCCTATTCTAACAGAAACATAATTCTTATCCCGGCTTACATGGAGTGCTGCTGCATACAGGAACATGAGGGATTTCATCCAAGTCCACTTGGCCTCCCTCGTTTGAATTTGCCCCCTGACTGAGAGACAGGTGTTGGATCCATGTTTTAAACCCTGAGACACGAAAGAGCAACCTCGCATTATCCATCACAAAGCAGCAGCAGCAGCAGGTTAACTTTTACCCCATGAAGACGTCTGGAGAGTCAAACACTAATTACCAACACATTCTGCTTCCAAGTCTCCAGCTCATCCATCTCCACCTCATCCATCGCTCCAACTATCCCACCTGCCTCCTCCTCCGTTAGGCTGCTCCTCCCATCCACACGTCTCTCCATCGTCCGTGTGCTCTTTGCAAACACATCATGACGGGAGTGTTAATTGTGTTTCCCAACCTTTTATCAAGACTCTAATGTTCTATGTCAGAAAATGTGCGACGAGTGAAGGAGTCGAAGGAGCAGAGGAAAATGAAAAGAAAATACAGGGACAGAGGAATCAATGGACAGACAGTCGGTGAGAGGCGTGAGGAAAATGTAGGAAATTGAAAAACCCAAAAGACGGACACACACAGATTGGAAGAGTGACAAAAAGGAAAAAGAGAGGCAGGTTGTTTTGTGAGCTGCTGATAGATGAAGACAGACTCATTCTCCCTGAGAGGTGCTGTCGGGTGGGAGGGCTGAGGTTGTTATAGAGGTGTCAGGTCTGGCTGCCCCTGACACAGCATCATCCAGAGTAAAGATTACCCCACATGTCCGACTTGGTATTAAAGGCATGTAGTACACTTGGATATTTCAGGGAGAGAAAACCAGAGTAGACAGCAGCGATTCTTCTAAGTACAACTTTTTGTTGTTGTGGATTTGTCGCCGGTTTTCTGCCTGCGCCGCGAATTATTGGATTTTCCATCGTTTCCAGAACACTGACTCACACACCTCTCCTCTACCGTCCACCAGTGCTTACATCAACAAGGCCAGTGACTCGTCGCAGCAGGTGACGCTCATCGACTCGCTCCACTCCCCCGAGGGCCTCGCAGTCGACTGGGTCCACAAGAACATCTACTGGACGGACTCGGGCAACAAGAGCATCTCGGTTGCCACGGGAGACGGCAGGAAGAGGAAAGTGCTGATAGCCACCGAGCTGAGCGAGCCGCGGGCCATAGCGGTGGATCCGCACCAAGGGTGAGTGGGGACAGTTTGAGGGCGGAGGGATTAGAGATGAGGAAGAGGCTGAGCGATAGGATGCAAGTGGAACCAGCGTGTGGCTGTCTCATTTACATTGAGAGCAATATTCAGACACCTGACCTTATTCTGATTACCACATTCGTTTTGATTATCTTCATATACTTCTTTACACTTGAACCAAGGGCATGTGTCATCAAGCAGTTGGTAAATTCCGCAAAATGCTGTGAAAACTCCAATAGGGCGTTATTATATTAAAACATATATATTGTATATATAATGTGTATTGTTGCTTATTTGGAGTATGATCTGATTCAGGATATAGGTTGTTTAGAAAATTCTGTTTACATGAAGTCGTATTCAGACTATTGGCTTTATCAGGTTAATATCAGAATCTTTTTGTCCATATTAACACGTCTATTGTTGCAGAATAAGCTAAAAGCACAACATTATTATGTAGGAACAAACTTTGTCCTCCAGCATTTTTACTACACCATCACAAAACTATTCCTTGGACTGCAGCGATCAGTTTGATTAAGCAGTTTAACAATTATTTGCGGATTCAAGCTTTGTCTCAGCTCATTAACGCTTAAACCTAGACGAGCACGAAGGACACGCCGATGAACCCAGGTTTTCATTGGTTTCTCTTTGTCACACACACACACACACATTTTAAAGGTCCAAGTTCACAGTGCACGCTGTTTTTCTTTTAACGTGAAGTCTTCAGAAGTCAAACTGTTGAATTTGTTGAGAGAAAATAGGATAAAGACAAACAGGGACGTTGTGTGAATTCATCCTGTCAATCACTAACTTGTCGGCATGTCTCCTCACAGGTTTATGTACTGGTCAGACTGGGGAGGTCAGGCCAAAATTGAGAAGGCCGGGATGAATGGAGTGGACCGACAGGTTTTGGTGTCTGAACACATCGAGTGGCCCAACGGAATCACCCTGGGTAAGGAAAAATAAAAGTCTCTTGGAATATGGCTGATACAAATCCAGGTTACAGTGCTTTTGAACGGAGAGAGAAATTCAGCACAAGGAAAAAGAGACGGGGAGAGGGAGAGAGGCAGAAAGCGACAAACAGCGAGAGTCGAGAGAAGAAAAACAGTCGAGGTAACCTGCAGCAACCTCTGAGTAGTTCTTATTGTTATAGCTCAGTTTGTGTCTGGCTCTCATCAATCAAGCCAGCGAACACGGGCCGCCGGATTAATAAGCCAGACGCCGTGTGCCATCGATACCTCCCATCATCCCATTCAACTCCCTCCGCGGCCCCGGCCAATTTCTCTCAGCGGCCCCTCGCCTGCGGGAGAAGGAGACGCACGCGGCCGCCACACTCTGTGGAATTGAGGTGTCGCTGCATCTGTATGAAAACAAATTATTTTTTGAGCAAGGCGAAACGAGAGACTTGGCAAAGAGTTGCACTATAATGCTGCGGGAGAAAGGGGGTGAATTATTTTCCCCTTGGACATTGATTCTGAACACAGCGGATGCTTGTCTGAGTCTGGAGGGAAAGTTCTGAATGAAAATGCTCTGGTGGTTTCTCGGTTTCTCTTCGGGCCTTGTGTTTTAGATCAGCACCGTTTCAGTGGACTCAGCTGATTGGCCCGTAGCATGTGGTCAAATCCAAGCTTTATTCTATTTGAGGCCCTGTTGACGATTTCTAAGTTAAAGTGCCTGAACTGGAAGTGGTAACGAGTCTAAAATCCACATTTTTATTGATTTTGAGATCAAATAAACCTAGATAGAACTTCAAAAAAGCAAAGTCATACTGGGATGTGTCCTTTTCTGTCAAATACAATGGAATCTGCATTTTCAAGCTAATCCCAGCACCACCCTCCTCTGTGGCCCATAGCAACGGCGCAGTGGTCCAAAATGTAAACAGCATCGGAGACTTTACCCTTTAGAATAAAGTCCAGCAAGACTAATCAATTTGCTCAAGGGCACATATATTTTTTTTTTCTTCCCCAGCAAAGAAGTCAACCGACAATATTACAATCACATCTGTGTTTTCTCAGCGCAGGGTCTGAGCTGTCATGTCAAAGAAGATTGATGGTGTAGCTGCTGGGCCATTACATTCATACACTTCTCACCCGAGGCCTTTTCTCTTGGAATGACCTCTCTCTCTCTATTCGCCTCCCTTTCTTTCTTTCTTTCTTTCTTTCATTTTGTTCTCCTCCTTGGTTTCGGTCGCTCCCCTCCTCCCCCCCCTTCGCAGACTTGTCCAACAGGCGTCTGTACTGGGTGGACTCCAAGCTGCACCTGCTGTCCAGTGTGGACCTGAACGGAGACAACCGCAAGGTCCTGCTGTCCTCCCATCAGCACCTGGGACACCCGTTCGCCCTCACTGTCTTTGAGGTAGGGGAGATTAAAGCAACACTGTGTGTAACTTTCAATGAGCAGCAGCCATCTGTTGTTGGGAGTGTGAGACGAGGCGCAACGACTTTGTCAGCGTGTTCGTGAGCGGCACAGAGATATTTGTCTTTTTCCAGTTTCACGTCAGTAACAATCAAACGAGACCAAATCTAGAAAAAAGAATGGATTCAGTCAACGAAACACACGAGTGCTTTTACTTTTATACGGGTTGCAAATATTTTGTTCATGACATATTTGACAGGCGGCTAGAAACCGTCTATTTTGTTGTAAATCGTACACAGAGAAAATAGACCTTTACTCTGTAGAAGAGCAGCGCGGCTCTGACCTGATATGATGGATATCGCTTGTTTCTGTTTGAAGCACGTACTGGTATTGACAGAGTGTCCTTAAGGGTGGAAGATTAAAACATTGAGTAACAGAGATAAGTCCGCGGAGGAACATTGACCGAGACGTGGACGTTTTTTTTTTTTTTTTTAAAGCGCAGCAGCAGGAAGAACCCAGAGAATGATCTTCTCTAAGAGTCACAGTAGAGCACCGCAATCAATGAAACTAATTTGGGTGTATTTATTGAGGCATGAGTGAGTCAGTCTGTTAGAGCCCATCAAGTGCAGATGGTGTGGAAAAGAGAGGCAGGGGAGAGCGAGGATGAAGGGAGGAGAGAAGGAGGTGAAGTGTGATCAGCTCCACACACACACTGTGATGATGAGGAGCAAAGGGAAGAGGGGACATCCATCATGTCCAGCTGTGCGTGTGTGTGTGTGTGGTGCGCGTGTGTGTGTGTGTGTGTGTGAGAAAACAGATGAATAAAACCAGTGTTTCGGGGCAGCAGTGAAAGTTCATCCCTGGAGATTAATGGCTCCTCTGGTCTTTGTTCCTCTGGTTATGATACAGAACAAATTAAAAAGCCTTTACCAGCTCAGCGGTTAGTCCTGCTCCCAACACACTGATCAGGTTTCATTCTTCTGAGATGTGAACTGAAAGCTTTTCTGGTTTATTTCATTTTGTTTGTGTCTAATCTGGGAAATTGCTTCAAGGGAGCGTTTTGGCCTCTTTGGCCTCAGTAGAGCTGGTTACAAGGCTCAGTTAGCTTGTGTTGTGTTGACTCTACATCATACTTTACATCAGATCAGCAGTTATTGACATGCAGATGGTGAAAAGATCATTTGATTTATTTATTTATTAGATTTGCAACAAAAGCATGCTATAGATGGCTGTACAGATTTCTAGTTTCTAGTTCTCAACAGTATATATTTTCAAAAATGGCAATGATTCCAAAGATGTCGTTATCAAAACATTATGACAAAGAAATGTAATTGATATTTGACAGTTCAACCATAAACTTTATTATAAATATCTATGAATAACAACAAAACGCAAATACAACTGAATATGAAGGAAATAAACGTAATTTCTTTACGTTCATCTTGCATGTCTATCGTAAATATAGTTTCAATTGCCTGCTTCAGGAGCAATCTAATTGAGCGTTCAAATTGGTTGATTATTGATAACAAGATAATCATAAACTATTTTGTATGAGGGTTTTTCGGCAAAATGTAAAGCATTTCTTTTCTGAATTGAGATTGACAAAATAGGACACGTGTGTATTAAGTAACATTCATAATTTTTTTTTAAATCCTAATTTACCAGCTCCTATGAGCATTATCTTCATCTCACATTGAATATTACTAAACCCAGGGTTTCTATTGTATATCAAAGTCTGAACACACACATGCAGACCCTTCCAGTCAGTGTCCTCGCCCTGCCAAGTAATTCAAGCCCTGAGGAAATGTAGATCGCACAGACATCCAGAGAGTAATGTTTTCTCTTTCTCAGCTTCAGTATCACTGCATTGTTTATATCCCCTCTTTGCTTGACCCAAGGGGATAGAAGAGAAGATGAGATGTGTTTGGGAGGAAGAAGCCAAGAGGAGGATGGTGATTGAAAGACATAAAATACGATCAGGAAGAAAAAATATAAAAAGGGTGTTTGTCCTCTTGCCATGAGCTGCTGAGCTGTAGGAGGACTTAGGCTTTAAAGTCCCCTGCATCCACACAGCTCCAGCTACGTATGGTCAGATTTGCCTTCAGTCAAGCAAAATTGTCTGAATGGAATTGACGTTAACAGGTCATATTGAATATTCTTCCTAAAAAGGTTCCTGGCGCTCACAGAAAAAAACTCAAGCTCAAATGTCCCCAAAGCTGCTTTCAGACATTTTCCATGTGAGAAAACAGCAGAAAGCGTCCTGAAATGATGACGTTCATGGGAAACAATACGAATACAAATTTCTCTGGATGAAGAAGAGCAGCCATACTCGTAGAAGACACTGATGAAGATGTCAATTGGAAAGACAAGAAGATTCGAGAGGTTTTGGCGATGAAGACTGGTGGTGTCGATGTGCTGTAAAGAAAAACACCTGATCTCAACGGCGGCAGAATTTCTACGTCATGTCCTGCCTCCTGCGTTCTCTACCTCGACGCCACCCCCCCGCCTGTATGGTTCAAACCTTTTCCCGTTGCTTTGATCGCGTCTCACTTGAATAATCTCCCGTTGCGTTCTTCATATGCAAAAGGAAACCTCCGGAAAATGTCTGGATCCAATTTTCTGGATATTTTCATGTCTGAAAACGGCTCTAGAGTTCAATCAAATTCGATTGACTTGCGCTTGTGTGACCATCCACAACCACGGTCCAGAGCAGAGGTCTGATCGGGTGGAAATACCTGTGTGGGTGAGCCATGCATGTGGAAAAGACTTTAATACTCTGTTGAAGCTTAGCAGAGATTAACAGAAAACATCTCCTAAAGCCACAGATTTAGCACCAAGCCCACGTTAATATTTTACAAGTTGGGTTGATGCAACAAAAGAACGCATATCAAACCGAAAACAGAATCAAAGGCTTCAGAAGTTGAGAGGGTCGGCTTTGTCTGGCTTTTCATTTGTTCCTCTCTCAAGAAGGCATCAGGCACCGAAAGCTCATCAGGCTGACGAGCATTTGTTCTTCTGGGACGGAATCATGACAAAAATCATCAAGGGCTGTTCTCCCCATTAAAAACACTTCCATTTACTCTCATCCCCATGACAACCAGAGTCGGACAGCTCCGACCGAAGTGATGTGTTCAGCGGAGATTGTTCTTGTGTCCCTGCTTCGACACCTGAAGGATTCACCTTGATCCTGCGATGAAGAGCGTCGACCTGCTCGGGTCTTCGTCGCCTTTTGAAGCTTTCAAGGTGACGGAGAAGCGACAGATGCAGCGACTGACAGAGGAGAAGTCAAAAGAGGAAAAAACAGAGGGAGGCTGACGGAGAGACGGAGAGAGACGTCTGCGGAGAGGAAGAAGGCAAAGGCGAGATGGAATGATAGATATCAGTATTTTTTTTATCGCCGTGGATGATATTTGTCTTTCATTGTTTCAGCGCTGCTGTCAGATGAGTAAAGGTTATCTGAATCTGAGATGCGGGGGGGGGGACGGAGCGATAGGGAGCTCAGAGATAGATGGAAAAGGAGAAGGTGAGAGAAAGGTTAAATCCGCAGGTAACCCAGCATAAACGGAGAACAGGGATTATAGCTATGACTGAGACGCGACCCCTGCAGGTCCTCGACCTTTTAAGGAGATGAAGAAACTGTAAACACAGTCACAGCTGAATGATACAAATACAAACAGGAGCCACCATGACCTGCTGAAGCCTTTCTTCAGTCCCACTCGCTGTTCATCATTTGTCTGTAACGCGCCTGTGAGCTCATCGTCTCTCAGTTTTATTTTTTCGCTATAATTTTCAGTGATTTTTTTAATTGAAGTGTGTCTGTGTAAGAGGAGCAGTCGGCAGTTGCCTTGGAAACCCGGTGCTTGTATCGGCTGTAGTATCACCAAAGAGGATGTGAAGAGGTGTGAGAGGGAGGAAACTGAATGGACAAAGAGTCAGAGGTGAGAGACGAGAGAGAAACCTCACAGGTTGGAGCCTGCGGAGCTTATCCATTTATTTCCAGGTGGAAGAAAAGCAGCTAATGGAAGAACAAGTCCTTCAAATGATTTTATTTACTGTACAAAAAAAAGGCTTAATATCTACGAGGTATGTATAATCATACACCAGCAGCTCTAAGTCCTAATATGTTTACCACATGATGCCCGTGTCTTCCATCGGTAGTGTTTGGCATCACTGTGATATCACCTGATGGTCAGAGTTCTGTAATGAAACGTTGAAGACGTGTTTTCTGAGGAGGCTTTCACATCCACCTTGTTTGGTTCAGACCTTTCAGACCTTTCAGTCCGAAACCTACAATAACAAATGTAAAAGGAGTCAAGGTTTACTCTCAGTATTCATTCAACAAGAAATTGTTACGAGACAGTGAAATGTGCAGAGTTCATGAAGCTCTCTGGGGAAATATCAATCACACGAGAGAGATACTTTCCTTCCTTACGTGTACATTGGACATATACACAGTATTCAGCTTCTGCAGAAGTAGAGTATGCATTTTTCTTGACCTTGACATGAACCAGTAAATCTGCCTCCACTGGCCGTAACATATGAATCATGATAAATGATAGATAGACTCAGAGAGTGATGTACGTCCAACATATGGAAATGACCAAGACAAGAACAGAGCATTGATAGTCAGAGCAATATCTCAATAGCAATATCTATGGTTGATTTTATGCAGCGATGACTTAAATCTAAATGTGACTAAACACCCTGAGGCCGTGTTTTTCCAGTAACAAGACCCTGCATTAAAAACTAAGCTGGTGCATTTAAGTGCATGTTAATTTAATTAAACATTCATTGTTAGGATGTGCATATATCTCTGCAACACACTGCAGAATATGTTTTAATGGAATCCTTTCATCTCGAAAAAAGAATCTTTATGCAGAATTCCCCAGAACAGTTTCCTTGGACAATTGCTGTTTAACATATTTACAGACTAAATGTAATGTATTCTATTTAAATGCATTGCAGCTGTATGCAGACGATGCTAAATGTTCACTTGGGATATGGTTACATGACATGAGTCTGAATTACAATAAATTCATCATCGGACATGAGGAAACAAACTTTTTCTCACTATAACAAGAACTCAATATTTTGTGTTTAACCACAAATTTATTTATAAACTATTTCTGCAGCAATCTTCAATCTTCTGCAGCCAACTTGTTTCAGACGAAGCTCTGCTTCCTCTTTATCGCCTTGACTGAGAAGAAATCAGGGAAACTACCAAACATTGTCTGTTTCCAGCTTCTCCAGTGAATCATTTGATCCTTTTCTTCTTCCTCATGTTCTGATGAACTAAATATTGTAGGGTTTTGTTTTATCGACAGAAATGATTCATAAATAAGGGGAAAAAATGAAATGGCTTAAGTTCTTGCGACGGCACAAGTCACATTAAGTCTTTTATTTTATTTTATTGTGTCTGAAGTCTTTCTACTGAGCCTGACAGATGTGAATTTTTGTGGAACGATGAGATGATGCTTTCTTTTTCCTCTTTTTTGTCACGGGCACTTTCACACAGAAGATGAATATTACACTTTTTCCAGAAGGAGCGTTGGCACAGTGAATAAAGGAAGTAAGGAATCTCTGTAGACTAAAGGAGTTTCACTAGAACGAGCTCATCATCTCTGGATTATACTAACGAATGAGCCGCTGCAAATTCATTTTCATTTGTTTATTCGTCACCCGCTTGGTGTGTAAAAGCCTTTAGGGTTCAACACTCAGTGACATGTACATTTTCTCTGTTCTCTTTCGATGCAGGATCGCATTTACTGGACAGACTTGGAGGATGAGGCGATTTACAGCGCCAACCGACTGACGGGACACGATGTCGCCAAGGTGGCGGAGCACCTCAACAACCCCCTGGACCTCGTGGTGTTTCATGAACAGAGGCAGCCCAAAGGTAAGACAAGGAAACAAGAACAACAACTGCATTAAATAGTTCGATTTACAACTAAACAAATGATGCAGGTAATACAATAGAAATACTACAAATTGTTTCAGCCATATCAATAGTTAAGAATACAACAGTGTTCCCCATTGATTATCTAGACTCTGCCACAGTTACATAATGAACCGTATGGTCCGTAATGTAGTTACCGTCCACGTAGACAGTCAGACCTCATAGTTTAAGCTGCATTTGATGGTTACAATGAAGTTGTTCCCCCCCCCCACCGCTATAGATTGAGTTAACTCTGTTGGAGACGTCTCCAACTGAATAAACATCAAATAAAAGTGATTCTTAAGATATGACATAAACATTTTAGTTCTAGGGCAGTGTAGAAAAAGATGAAGCAATCACAGCATTACTGAAAATACATTTTAAAATATTTACCTAGTGTTGCCCGTCCGAGTATAATGTCAATAGTTCGTACAGACCCAAACATCCTGGGAAGTACAACATGTGATTGCTCTGTTTCTCTCCCTGCTAACAAAACCCTGAATTTTTTATGTTTCGAAAAAACAATTTTCAAAGCCTTCATACACAATGAACTGTGTGTTCAAACTGATGTGTGGCTGGCATGTCAACTGATGTGTTTATTATTTGTTATAGTGATGGTTGCATGCCGAGGTGTGTGTGTGTGTGTGTGTGTGTGTGTGTGTGTGTGTGTGTGTGTGTGTGTGTGTGTGTGTGTGTGTGTGTGTGTGTGTGTGTGTGTGTGTGTGTGTGTGTGTGTGTGTGTGTGTGTGTGTGTGTGTGTGTGTGTGTGTTCTAGCGATTTGTTTCCGTGAGTGTGTTTTCATGCTTTGTTTTCTCCCCTCGCTCAGAGCAGTCTTGTCTGAGTGCCAGTGGGGAGCTAATTGCGTTCCCTCATTAATAAATCAACACTTCTGCTCAGAGAGAAATATCACAGAATTCAGCACGTTCTCTCCAAACTGCCACTGAGAGCGAGTTATGAAACAACCGGGCCTAAGTGGGCTAAATGAAGATTTGATCAAACGTGACCTTGACTGGGGCAGTTTACAAGATGAGCCTCCTCTCTTCCAGTTCATTTACATTTTATATTCTTCTCTCTCACTTTTCATACATGTTTATTATAAACTGTATGTTAATCCAAGAGAAACTGGAACCGCACAGCAGAAGATGGCGGCTCGTGGATCTCCCGTTGACCCCGATCAACACGTGTTCATTCTTTTTTGACACGCGTCATAAAAAGATCCGCTCTTCCTAACTCTCTTTGTTGTGCCTCTTTTATTATTTATCTCTGTATTTTTTTTGTATCCGTGCGCAGTTGTTCTTTGAAGCCGACGTTCCCTGCTTCTGTTCTTTCTCTGCACCTACGGGAGGCGGAGCCGAATGAGAGGACGGGACGCCGCAGCTGTCCTTTTCCCTGTTGCCTCCTTTTCTCGTTCTCTTCACTTTCCTGTTCCCACTTTTTCTTCCACCACTGTGGAATTTAAATGTTAAACGTCAGATTGGGTCATGACATTCCCAAAGAGCTTCATTCCTCATTAATATGGAAAGCAGGTATATGTGCAGCGTCTAAGGATTTCATTTAGGCCGTTCATATTACTGTACCGTGCTCATTACGCAGAGATACTGTACTGGAGCATGCGTGTATTCCCAGATTATTCAGATCTCTGTGTGTGCGTCTCGAGCTATGCAGCTTCCTCCCCTGATGGCTGGTGGTTCCTCTGATGTGTCGCTTCGCCCCGAATCAGGAGGCAGAACCGACCACGACCTGACCTAATTCTGGTGCATCCCACACATGGCAAAGAGGAGCGATGTTTTCGCACCACTCAAGAGTCTGCAGCTGGGAAAAAAACATGTAAATCTTTCATTTGAGTGGAGAGATTAGAGGAGAAAAGTTTAGAGACCCTTGTCTTAACCCGAGCAACTCTTCAGTGGACCAGAAATAGCCTCTGGAACGAATACAGCTCCCTAAATAAAACACTGTGAAAGTTTAAGTTTCGATTTTATGTTGCTTTGCTGCACAAAAGGGTTATTAGGTAGGAAGTAGTGTTGAAGTGTTTGATCCTGGGCTGAAGAGGTTCTAGACCCTGTGCTCTTACACGAAGACGTCCACATGGAAAGACAACGAGATGTGAGAGCTTTTGGTCCGACCGAGGTGTCGATGTGCTGTAAACAAAAAAACGCTGCGTTTACATTTGAACTTCCTCTTGCAAGCTCCACCCGGGTGCCACCGCTCACCTGGATGTTGTGGACGCTTTCTAATCTGGAAAATCTCCGACTGCATTCTTCATATGTGAAATCCAAAGTCTGGAGAAGGTCCAGAGCCATTTTAGTACTTTTGTACAGGAGCTTCCAGTTTTCTTTGGGGTTTTACCAGTTTTGTCGACCACCGTGTGTAGACTTAGACAAAGTTCACTATTTCATTGACAATTACCGTAACCAAAACTGCTTCTCTGTCTTCAGTTCTTCCAAACTATTCCATCTACAGTACAAGTAAACCTCTGTGCTCACGTCTTCCCTTCATTCCTCTTCCTCTGCTCTCCTCCTGCTCTCGTCCCTCCAGCTCCCGACACCTGTAACATGGGCAGTCTACCCAACGGTGGCTGTGAGTACCTCTGCCTGAAGGCCCCTCAGATCACGGACCACTCCCCCAAGTACACCTGTGCCTGTCCTGATGGAATGGAGCTGGGGCCGGACATGAGGCGCTGTGCTGTAGGTGAGTGGATCACACTGGGAACCAGTCAATCCCACTAACAGGGAGCTGATTGAAGGAACCTGACGAGGCGTGAAGTCTGTCTCAGAGTGTCGGACCATAAGGATTTTTAAAGTGGAGCTTCACCTTCAACTCTGCTAAAATCGCTCCACCTCAAGTATTAAGTATTAATAGAAATCTATAAATAAATGTTCTGCTTTAAAATATTCAGTATATTAGAGGGTTTCTTATGTGTGGGTGAAGCTCTGGGAACATTGTGCTGACAGGTTCTGTTTGAGTTCATTTCTTTGTTGGTTCAGCAATAGAGTTGTTGCCTCCCATATTCAGACATGAGTTCAACATTTAAGGAGATAAACTGGTAATAACCTGTCATTCAAACATGTACAATAAACGATGTATTTATAAAATATACAAAATCCAGTGTGACTATTAAAACCCACATCTTAATAAAAAAGCATTTGCAGGATTGACGCTTTTATCCGAATCCAGTATTTCCCGGTATCGGCCCTGAACATTGCCCCTTAATCTATTTGAATAGATTATAATGGATTGAAAAGCCGATTCCTTCAGTGGATTTGATACCTGTGTTTAAAAGTGTCACTGTCATGTGAAGCGGGTCAGATTCCCTGAGCTTACCCGTGTTTCCAGTCCACCGTCATTATTCCTCTGACCTTATTTCACCACTCGGCCTGTCCCCATGTTCTCCCAACACAGCCACCACATCAGTGAAGTCGTTCTCCTTAGTGCACACTGTGTTGTACCTTGTGTCTGGACAGGTGAGGAGAAGAGGTAAAGGTAGATGATGTATTAAGGCCACTATCAGTCAGTGGATCTGCAGATCAGGCAAAATGAGGTGACATTAAATTAGTAACTTACTTATTGTTGTATGTTTTGTCCAAATCTTGGCTAGTTTGACCTATTTGATTTATTCTGAGCAGCTCCATCGGTTGGTTGTGGGCAACACTACTGCACCTTGCACTTTGTCATCCCAGTGAATATCGGATTATTATGGATACTTTTCTGCCTTGCGGTGTTTGTACCTGGCACTGCATCACGGCCCGGCGGCGAGTCGCCATCACGGCCCGGCAGCAAGACGCCATCACATACTATATGATGTGCTCGTCGGCTGTGAGTCTAATCTTTTTGTCCTGTTCCTCAGTTCGACCCAGAACAACCACGACAGCTGTTCCAACCACAACCCCGACAACAGCTCCCGCCACGACAACGGGCGCCACAACAACCAGCACAACTGTCACCACCACCACCACCACCCCCACGACAACACCCTCCACAACTCCCCTCACCAGACCAAGTACCGCCGGCACCTCCGCCGCCACCACCACGCACAGGCCCTCGACCAGACGCCCGACGACAACGGCCTCTCCTCAGAGACCCAGAGCCACGTCGACGGCGCAGGCTCGGACCCCCGCCGCCACGAGCACGGAGACGACCAGCTTCAGCAGCACCAGCCAGACGTCAACGTCCACGCGCACGCCTCTGTTAGGCCCCGTGGCCCCCAACAGCATCCAGAGAGAGAGCAACGGCAACCTCTCCCACAGAGGTAAGGATCGTGGTGAGTCTGTGCATGGGAATGTGCGGTTGTGTGCACACAGTGTGCGTGTGCGTGTGTGTGTGTTCGTCCATCTGCCGTCGCCACAGCTACCACCTGCCACTAAAGCAGCGTGGAGCTGAAACTACCGCTTACATCAGTTTCCCTCGTTTCTCTGGCTTCCCCTCCATCTCTCTCTCTCTCTCACACCGTCTGCCTTACTACTGTATGTCATCTTTCTTTCTTTGCTTTTCCCCCCCCCACACACACACACACACACACACACACACACACACACACACACACACACACACACTCTCATGTATCTCTCAGTCTGTTCCCTGTTGGTCCCTCATGAGCAGCGTGTAACAGAGCTGTCAGAGCTAACAAACGACAGTCCCCTCCATTCTCGTCTTGCACCTCTCATCACTCATCCTCACTTTCTGACAGCCGCTCTACCTCTCCTCTCTTCTCTCTCTCTCTCTCTCTCTCTCTCTCCTCTCTCCTCTCTCTCTCTCTCTCTCTCTCTCTCTCCTCTCTCTCCCTCTCTTTCACTCTCCCTCTGTGGCAGGATTCTTCTTCTTTTTTCTTTTTTGTTCTCACACCAACCGAGTTTTCGTGGCGCTCCAGAAAAATGCTGTTTTACAGTTTGTTGCCCAGACAAACAACGACAGCAGAATGCAGCAGCAGTAACGATGGCTCTCAAAGCCTCGCGAAGACTTAAATTGCATTTGGACGCAGAAAGGAATCCTTTGTAGAGCGGCAAAACAAAAAATGATAAACCGCTGGGCTGCACACCACACTGGGATAATTATGTTGAAATCAGTATTTTCACCTCTTCAGTTCTTCCAGCAGCTCCTGCATGCAGACATCAACATGGACGTACGGAGACAAACTGCTTCTCACAACAGTACAAATAATCGTTATCATCTAAATTAGTTGCTTTTTTTCACCACTTTGCTCATAAGGATTAGTAGAGCCCGATGGATACAGGCTTTTTCGGGCTAATGCTGATACCGATAATAGGTAATAAAAAAATCTGAAGCTTATATTTTGCCTGGTAGATATTTCAAAAATAATTGGCAATGATATTTTTCTCTCCACGGTTGTATAAGTGATTTGGGAACTGTTGGGTTTCTCTATAAAAAATTGTTAGATCTCGACCTCACGATGTAAAGTGCCTTGAGATAATGTGTATAATTTGCTATACTAATGAAATTTAATTAAATAAAGTAATTAATTCCAAAGATACCATCAAAGTCGCATTACAAAGAAATGTTTAACAGTTTTACCATAAACTTTTAATAACTTTAAATAAAACAGCCGACCAAATAAATAGAACAATCTTTCCTGCTGTGTTTCGTCTCTAAAATAAAAGTTTTCATCTCGGCGTTCGTTAGCGCCGATAACGATTCGTAAACAAACCAATAAATTGTCTGCACTCTATTATTTAAGGTTCTTTCAGAGAGAGAACTCTAGAAATGTGGATCCGATCATTTGTTTGTCAATAGCCCCACAGCCCTTTTAAAGCCAGAGCAATAAAACCAACTTCTTCATGTCGTCAATATAGAAGTGTTTTATTAGAATGCCGTACCCTGCTGCTGGAGAGAGAAGAAGAGATGGAGGAGAAGATAGCAGTGGTTGTGTCGGTGAGAAAGAGTGTCAGCGGCTGTACTGTGTTTGAACTCCCGATTTTACAATATTGCATTTACATCAGAGACATTTCTCATTATAGTGAGAAATCAGGAGAGCGAGCGGCTTGGGGATGACAAAGGTAGAGGGAGAGGAGCGGGGGACGGATAATGGAAGTTTTAAATGGGTGTGAGAGTCGGAGGAAAAGGGAAGAGACAAGAGGAGGACGGGGAAATGAGAAAACGAGCCGGGGAAAGTAAATCTAAGGACTGTTAAATAAAAAGGGTACAGTGTTAAACTATAAAGACGCCGTAGAGGAACAAGCACAAACAGGGAGCGGGAAGGAACGTGACAGTGTAGCCTTCGAGCGGGGAGGAAGGGAGTGAGGAAGAAAATGACACTGTTGTGGGGGGGGGGGGGGGGGGGGGGAACACGTTTATAAGGATAAGAAGCGACAGGATGGAGGAAAAAAGAGGAAGGAGAGAAAGTTATTTCTTGGGAATTAAAGAGAATGGCTGCTGCAGCTGGTCTCATCGCTCCGGTGAAACTGGTTTTCTGAATTTCTAAGAGGCAGGAACATGTTTCCTCTGAAGTTGTCGGCTCCTCGTCCCACCACAAGATGAGATGAGAGGTGGAGCCGACACGGAGGAGAAAATGGGGCATGAACGAGGTGTGTTTCCAAACCCACGGGCCATGTGTTATCATTTCTAACTCGGCGCACACTGTCGAGTTTGCCCGACATCAGCTGCTACACACGTGCGGGGCTGCGGCTGCTGTCGTGTAGAACCAGGATGGATGATAACAAAAAAAAAAAAAACAGCCGGTGTGCATGGCTGTAATATTCATCAATCTTTAAGCAGCATTAAACATAATGCAGTAATGAAGTGAGACGTTTCTCTTTTTAGCACCAAAGGGACAAACTGTCTGATTTGATGAAAAGAGCCGTACTGTGAATATACTTAGAGGTGATCTCCGTTTGGTCGGACATAGAGAACTAGATGGCAAAATCATCCGGGCAATTGTGCACATAAGTTGAGCCACTACACATAATAAATAACAGACATGTGTTTCCATGCTGCACAGTAACTTTGAGCTAGTGAATAAACACACAAAATGGAAATGTGTCTCCCTTTAAGATTCTATTCCCTTTGGATGTCACTCGAGAAAATCGATTGAGGACATTTTGGGAAAGTTGGGCCGGTCCTGAGTTTCTGACCCACTTTTAATGGGATGTTTGAGGTGAAGACTTGGGTTTAAGGGTTAGAATTAGGAATTTAGTTTTGATGGTTAAGGTTAGGATAAGGGGCTCGGGGATTCATTATGCCAACTGCCTCACTGAGGTAGATGCGGACGTGTGTGAATGTGGGTTTATCAGACGGCAGTTTATTCTCTATATATCTGCCTTATTGAGCTATAAAATGTGTCTTAATTGTATTTTCCATTTCCTCACTCAGTTACTGTGCAGGGTCGGAGCTGTGATCTCTGTTAATCTGCCTCCCTGGACTTATTATCACCATCTGATCACACTCCGGCTAATGACTAGCCTGCTGCTAACAGGAGGTGCAGGATTAATGTCACTGACCTGTTGAAGGGTGAGAGTTGAAGGGGAGCGAGGACACGGAGCACGCGGAGAATCAATCCTACATAGAAAACGAATGTCCCCACATCAGGTCAAGTTCTGTCCACGTCCCCTTCGTCTCTAAGTCCTTAGTCCCGCAGCTTGTTTTAAACCGCGCCTTTATAATGTATCGCCTCCTAATATCCACATTTACGTTTGAGCAGAACATGATTCACTGCTTGCTGAAATTGCATTTGTCTCCTCTTACATTAAAAAGCATCTCCTTGCATTTACATAGACGCCACGATGTGATTCATCAGCGTTTGAAAGTGAAATCCGATGCATTCTCTGCACGTACATTATGTAAATACATGTGTGTGTTTTATGCTCTACGCAGCAAAGTTCTTTCTTCTCTCTGCCGAGGCCTTTTGCCGGAGCAGAACTTTTTGCTGAGTTTTAATGTTTTTCTTTCTTCTTCTCTTCATCTTCAGCTGCGAGTGATCACTACCTCATAGGTAACAACATCACCGTCGCCGTTCTGGGGATAGTCATTCCGATCGGTGAGTACCCGACTCCGTGTGGTTGTTGTCTCCGCGCTCTGCCTGCCGGCTTCTCCCTCCTCGCTGCTCCGTCTCGTGCTTGTCGCTCCAGTCCCGTACGTTTGTGTTTGCAGATGTGTGTTTGACTGTGTGTGTGTGTGTGTTTGACTGTGTGTGTGTTTCCGTACCTGCATGTGTGCCACCGTGTGTTTCTACCCCCACTTCACTGATTTTAAAATGAGTTTATTTTTTGATTTTATAACAAAAAGAAGTGTCTTATGAACGTGTTGGTGATGTCTGTCTGTGCGTGCGTGTGTTGTCATTATTAGAGATATTTCAGCAAATGTAAAATTAAACTCACGACCAGCTGCTGTGGCATTAAGCTCCTGCTTCCGTTCTGATCGTACGTTACACTCACGCTTCTATCAATCCAGTGCTCTGACCTATTTCTGTGACCCAGCGGACTGAGAACACATCAGTGTTGGAAAAGGAGGAAGTATCCAAAGGGCTGAACGGGGGATTAATGAGATAAAACAGTGATTATTGGCCCTGGAGCAGTGGAAATGTACGACCTAGGAAATAACATGATATACATTATCGTTTCATCACTGCACCATGTTAATGAAGGTGAGACGTACAACGGGAAATGCAAGTTACCAGCTTGGCAAAGTTAATCTTTTCTATTAGCTCTTGATTAAAATCTAAATTTATGGAAATAAGTAAAACATTCATGCCTAACTTAACCGAGAAATCATTTAAATGTGCAAATGGCCTTATAGCAGCGGTATGTGGCAATGTGGCATTAATTGAGATCTCTTTCATCCCTAATAGGAACACTTTGATTAGTTATGGGAACGCCGACGAATGGCGACGCTGTTATTTCCTCTCTTTTCATTCTCAACGATTGAGATACCAGCTCATTAAAACCACCGCAGAGACTGTTAACCCTGTCCAATCCATTCCCCCAACCCGTCCCCCATCGCGGCACATAAATCCCCCCATTCTGCATTTTTTTTGGTCAGCTTGGAAACATTAATTATGATGGAGGTTCCGCCAGGGCCCGATTTCTGCACCTCCGTTCCCTTTCGTACGCCCACAGCTCCTCCGCCAGGGAACAACAGCCCCAACGATGCTTATTAGCTGAAGCAGGGCTGTTGTACCACTCTGTAATTGGAGTGAAAATGTTTTAAACAATACAAAAGCTGATTTTTTTTATTGAAACCAGGGAGAATTCTTATTGTGTGTGTGTGTGTGTGTGTGTGTGTGTGTGTGTGTGTGTGTGTGTGTGTGTTAGAGAAGAACAAAGGCGGATCTGGGGTTTCCAGCCCGTTCTTACAGGGATCTCAAGTGCCTATCCAACAAAAGAGCAATTAGATGGGGCTTATGTTGCTGATGCAGACACATGTATGGATGTGAGAGCACACACACACACACACACACACACACACACACACACACACACACACTTGTTTTATCTCTCCTCATTGACAAACATCTGGTTTGGCTGCTGCTCTCTCTCTCCGTCTACACACACACACACACACACATCCACTCATACGTGCACATGCACAAGGGTCCTACAGGGCAGCTTGGCAGTCATGCTGATATGGTAATGAGAGGAGAGAGACCGAGCTTATCTCAAATCCTCCAACAACCCACGCACCTCCACCGCCCCGCAACCCTCTCTCTCTCCTCTCCATCCTTTCATAGTCCCCCCCCCCCCCCCCCTTGTCCATTCTCCTCCCATAACCTCAGTCCGACCTTTTTTAAAACATTTTTTTAAACCCAGACGAGTGCAAAATTATAAATCATTGCCTCAGTGTAGCAGCACTGGTTTAATATGCTAATAACAGCTGCTGGGGTTTCATTCAAAAAGCCTGAAAGGTCTAATCAATGTGCTGTTGTGTGTGTGTGTGTGTGTGTGTGTGTGTGTGTGTGTGTGTGTGTGTGTGTGTGTGTGTGTGTGTGTGTGTGTGTGTAAGTGTGTGTGTGTGTAAGTGTGTGTGTGTGTAGTGTGTGTGTGTAGTGTGTGTGTGTGTAAGTGTGTGTGTGTAGTGTGTCAGTGCATGCAGGCATTTATCATCTGCTAGTTGTGCATGTGTTTGTTAGTTTTTGATCATTCTGTATAATTGATGGAATGTAATATAATGTCTGTGTGCAAAATGAGGGCTCGTTGTTTTAGACATCTTTCCAGTTTGTAACGAAAATATACAAACAGACCCAGACTTTATTCTTTAGATAATTGATGGTTACGCGGGGTTTCCCCACTGGAAGCATCTTGTGATCTGATTGGTTTGTAGATAGATGCATAAACAACATTCTGCACCTTTTAGATATTTGTCATTGTTCTGTGAAATGACGCCTGCTCCTCCCTGAAGGTTCCTGTTTCAGACACAACTCGTGGCCTGAATGAGAAATTTGGCTCCAAACATCAGAAACTGAATTCTTCATGTAGAAAGTAATAAAAGACTAGATATAGGGTGCTATATACTATATGACATATTATATAATACTACATCTACACCCTATATGGACTAGAGCAAAGGTTTGTTGCACCAGAACCTGCTTCTTCACTTCAAACACAAGAGGGTGTGATAGTCGCCCACCTTTTTCCTTGATTTCGTTCCCCTTCCAAGTTACGGGTTATCTTTCATTTGACTTGGAAAATCAAAGTCAGAAAATAATGAGCCCTCAGAACTCGGAGGAACGTGTGCGACGTGTGTTTGTGTGTGTGAAACAGTGCTTAAAGCGCCGCTCTGTGTCCCCTGGGCTGTGTTAACGCTCCCGCCGTGTGTTGTTGTTGTTGTGTGTGTTAAACACATGCAGTCCCTATCCTTGCCACAGTGGTCATCGGATTGCTCTGCACCGGCGGCTACCTGGTCTGGCGCAACTGGCGGCGCAAGAACACCAAAAGCATGAATTTCGACAACCCGGTGTACCGCAAGACCACGGAGGACGACGACGACGAGATCCACATCGGCCGACACAGCGAGTCCATCGGCCACGTCTACCCAGCAGTGAGTGGCAGCCACACTCAGCCGTTCATAGCGCTGCCGCTAGGGGGCGGCATCACAGACAGCAACTCTCACTGGTACTCAGGGGCGCCGATGCTCGCCAGCGGCAAATGAGAGGATCTGCGGAGGAAGTGAAGGAGTATTTTTTGAGATATGGGAGGATGCGCTGGGGTTTGGAGAAACCTGTTTGTTGTTACACGTAGGCCTGGTGGAAAGAAGGACCAGGCGTGCACACGCACACGTCCACATGCCGTAATCACACACACACACACACACACACAAGCCCTTCACCAGCTCACCATGATCATTCACCTTCATAGACCATAATCATACAGTACATATGTTTATCAAAGCCTCATCCCCAAACCTGGCGTCCCATTTATTTCTACATCGTGTTCGTCCTGTTCCTGGAAGACATGTTTTTTTAGTCGGCCCTCTGTTTCCTGACCAAACTCACCAAATAGGCACATATCATCCTTTGTTTACAAAAGGCAGCTGCGAAAGAATCACATTTTTTTTCCCCGGCACGCTCGCTAGACGACCGAAAATATGCGCCACGAGGCAGCGCGCTCGTCAAAGAGGAAAGTCTGTGTTGTTTTCCGCTGCTAGAATAATAACAGAGGGCCATCCATACATTAAAGGGCCACTGAGGCTCCGATAATGACTGTCTGTCTCCGAGCAGTGAAGCCGAGGTGTGTGCGCCGCGGTGGCATCTGTTTATTAGAGGAGCCCGAGTTATTTCAGTGTTGAGATGCCTTTGAGGAGGAAGAGGACCGACTCTAAAGTCATCGCAGAAGAGGAAGGACAAGTAGAGCACAGGATTAAACCACACTGCGAATAATAACACTTTTTTTCTTGCACAGTAACACCATGACATTGCCCGTCCCTTATGTGAATTCTAGCTTTTATATTTCATCACAGCGTAAAAGAAAAGAAAGTGGGGAACACGAATCCGAATCGAGGACAGTCTCAGAGTTGCAGACCACCCTGCTGGTTTCCCATCGATGCAGATATTCATTTTCTTAAGGCTCAAAGCTGCGGTTTGCTCTCACAAGCACTTAGATGCAGAGTGCACTCGTCATCTGGACACTCAACACGTTTATTGAATATATTTGTTGGTTTTAAGTATCGGCAAGCGAGCGGGCGGGCGGGGGGGGCAGCAGCTAAAAGGGGATTACGGGGGGGGGATGGGAGAGTAGCGCTTTGATCGGTTGGCATGGTAACACAGATTTCTTTGTGTTGCTCCGTAGAGGAAGGAGGCAAAGAATTCTGGGTATCACTGGCATGATGACAGACTCCGACACACACGCGCACGCACACACACACACACACGCGCATAAAACAGGTGCTCGGCTGAGTCGTATTAAGATTCAAGGTCGAAGTAACAACCGGCCTCAGTGAAAGACTGAAGAGAGAAAAGTCGACTCTCTCTCTCTCTTGTCTCCACCTCCTCTCTGATATTGTCATTTAATCTTTTGTACTTGTTTGCTTCCTCCTCTTTTTCCTTTTCTTTCTTCTTCCCGTGGCAAAGTGGCGACTCAGAGCGCCAGAGGAGTCAGGTTGGCTTCATGTGGGCCAGACGTTTGCAGCCGTAGGCATGCGTCCCGCGTTCGACGCATAGAAACAGCCAGAGAAGGAGGGGAAGAGCGAGACGAGGCCGGTGGGAAAGAGGGTAAAGAGGAAGGTCAGGGAAAGCGAGGGCCGTCGGAGGAGGGAAACTAAATTCCTGGCTTCCACCTAAACTCGAATCTGCGTCTGTTTGCTTCCTCTGTTTTCTATCTCGCTTCCCCCCCTCTCTCTCTCTTTCTCTCTCTCTCCATCACCAGCCTTCTGAGGTAACCGTCTTTTTATCTGCTGTTTGCAGCGCGTGGCTCTCAGTCTGGAGGACGACGGCTATCCCTGAGGGGTGGGACGCAGCCCGCCCTCCCTCCCGGTCCCCGTCCTGGCCCCATCCACGGCCCCCTCCTCTCACCACAGCCTCCACACCACTGCAATGAGGCCAGTCCACCGCTGAGGAGAAAGAGAAGGAGTCCTCACTTTGCCTTTAAGGAGCAGGGACGACTCGTACACCTCAGAAACGCCCCCCCCTCCCCCTCTTCCCGCTGGGGGGTAACATTACTACCACTACTAGCCACTAAACTTTTCCTCTAGTGCTAGTTACTAGTAGCTTCCGCTCCTCTCCTCTCCTCTCGGCCTCTCGTTAGCCGTAGCGGTGTCTAAAAATGCTGCTTGATGATTTCCTTCAGACTAACCTCATTCGGCAGTCTCCGTGCACATTGTAAATAAGAAGGCTGCTGGCCACTGTACAAGGGGAAAGAAGCCAGCACTGGATATTTTTAATTCCTCAGATTATTTATTTGTATGCGTTTGCGGTTGTAAATATGTTTCTGAGCATCTCTCTCGGTGCGACAGAGAAGACAGGTTTGTTCCAAGGAGACGCAGTTCGAGGGCAAGGACGTGATTTTTCTTTTACATCACAGGAGTTGACAGGACAGAAGAGCGAATATCATCCCCTCAGATTCGACCCTCAACGTACTGTATGTGAAGTATAAATATAGCCAAGGGGAAAGGAGACATAAGACAGATGGGGGGGGGGGGGGTGAAAGAGTAAAGGAGGATGTTTCTTCTTGTGTGGATTTGTGCCACCAGAGGGACGTGCCTCAAGGCAAAAAAGGCAGCAGGGCAGAAAAGGCAAAGGATTATGGGTAATCCTCTCCCCTGATATGAGTGCTACGCGTACAGTTTATAAAGAACTTGAGATTGTTTACTCATTTTGCGAAGCGTGTCAAGACTCACGACTTTGTTCCCGAAGTTTTGCTCGTGTTTGATTCTGCTGCCGTCGATCTCGTGGAGGTAAAGTTTTCATTTTCAGACAACAGACCTAAGGGAAGGTTTTTCAGATATCAAAATAGTGCGAGTTCTGAATTCTCCATCATGAATACACATGGTTTTAAATATTCCGTTGAGGCCTGTCTGTGATTTTCTGTGTTTTCTGTTGTTTAACTTTTGAATCTGTGTTCATTTAAACGCGTAGTTGCACAAACACTGTATTGGAATCATGTAGGAAATGAAGTATAGGAAATGAAGTTTGAGACGGCGAGGTCAGGGAATCCGAGGTTTCTACTGCATCAGGTTTTATTTTTACTGTTTGAAATGAAGAATCGGTTCCTTACATATCCCGACTAGAGGGTTCAGTCACCTTGTTTGGACTCTCTGATTTAGTTTTAAGCTGCACATGCCGGTAATGGGGGGTTGTCAGACATCGGGTCGGGTTCAGACCCCAAAACCACAGAATACCTGGCGGGTTCAGGTTGGACTTGGTTGATTATCTCTCTGGCTTGTTTGGGTTTGGACATGAAATCTCTAATTCTGACACAGAGCAGGAAAAAGCAGAAGTAATGGAGACAAAGCGAACATGTGTATATTCTGTTAAACTACTGATAATAATGTTATTAGCAATAGATATCTGCTAAGTCTGTATCTTTTCTTGCTGTATTTATGCCTCTAATACTGCTACTTTTTTTTTTTTTTTTCAACCACAGTCAGTTTGAATCTGAGCGCACTCTAAATATCATCCGGTGTTCCAGTGGCTGCACGCCGCTGCTTCCACGGCTCCGAGCCAGATATCTGCCTCATCGCCCCTTTTTAACAACGTTTGTTTTCTGGATGAGATGGTGTCGGTCGGCGGAAGGGGGGGGGGGGTTGGGTACTGTTCACCGTGGTCGCGGGACTTCCTGTTTCGTACGAACAGATGACTAATTCGCCGAGGCTGACTGAGCCCAGCGCTGATTTGATGTGAGAGCTGGACTGGAGAGGAAAATGTGTAAACCAGCATAAAGAGCTGATCTTCCTCTGGCTCGCCACAGACGCGCTTCCAGCCCATTGAGCCAGATGGAACTCATGCCCATTGAATATGGCAATAATTGCTCACAACGTGTTGTAAAAGTGAATTACCAGAAGCCGTTAGGACGGAATAACACGATCGCTGTTACACGTTGTCATGGAGAATTGACCATCTTCCCATGCCGGGTGTCACTTAGTCTCCATGACGGACATTCTCACTATGTCAAGCACAGGTTGAATCCATTAAATATGATGCAGGGCTGTTTCTCCTTGTTCTAACCAGAGACTCGTCTTCCATTCTGAGAGTAACGAATCCGAACAGTGGTGCATTTCGGCTGAGCTGCGCTGAGGAGCGCTTCTGTTTGACTCATCGTTTATCTCATGATCGACCTGATGTATGACTGAGTGAAAAGAAAAAGACAGAAGCAATGTAGTGCAAACATTCCCGTCTTTTAACATCTCAGTATAGACTCATCCATTCATCAGAGTAGACAGACGTTTACCCCTTTTCCACCAAGGCAGTTAAAGGGCCGGTACGGAGCCAGTTCCTGATCTAGAATCAGTTAAAGAGCCGCTTGTGTTACGCTGCTAAAAGCAAACTGGTTCCTGGAAGGTTCTGAACCAGTGGTAGCACCAGGTTCACCTTTGTCCTACGGAGGTAATAGTGTGCACGCAGACAAGGGAACGTTTCTTGGAAAGGTTTTCATAGCGTAGATTCTCGTGTAGCCACCGCGGAGGAAGAGACTAAGCTGGACAGGAAATAGGTGCCAGGATTTAGACTGTACCATATGCAAACAGGTTTGAGCTGGAAAGACGAGTTGTGCTGATGTAGTGCCACATCCCTCAGAAGGACGTCCCTCTCCTCTCCTCTCTCACTTTATGACACAGTAGACGATTTGTACGTCCTGTACTTGTCAGGTGACACGTCGGGCTCGTCCTCTTCGGCGCTGCGTTTCCCCCCCGTCTGTCTAACGAGGGAGGATTGAGCGCCAGGGGAAGGCCATCTCCCTTCGTCACCGTCACCCTGTGCAGATGAGGCCGAGTGAAAGGCATTACATGGTGGAGGAGACTGTGACTCAGCTCCGCAGGATCCTGGACCCGAGTCCTGGCTCCTGCAGTGTTTTGTTTGCAGGCAGGATTTAGGATGGACGAGCCTGAACACAGTTTAAAGGGACAAAGCTCCATTCCGGCGTCTCTTCATATAAACCTCATCTGGAAGGAAAGATGAAGATATTTCTGATAGATTTGTGAATTTGAAATTAAATAAATTACAAACCCTGGGCTGAGTTCCCCCCCCCCCCCCCCCCTCCTTGTGACCATGTTTGCTTCAGGTCTAATGGAGTTCCACACTGAATGGTTTGGAGTCAGGGGAATAAATTGCTTTATGTATTGAGGTGGGTGAGCGTGGCGTGGTGGAGAAGTTATTATTGCTACAGTGTGAAGACAGATTGGCTGATTCATTTTCGCGGCCACCTTGAGAGCTCTGGAGGACGCTGAATAAGTCAAGAGAGGTTGTTTTTTCCCCGTCAGTCATAATACAGAGGCTGGTAATTGTAGTGGTGCTGGAGGACGGGCTGTGAACGCTCCCTCTCTGCTCTGTGTTTACACGGAGCGTTCAGGCACTAATCAATGCTCTGATGTCATCAGCATCATTGTTTGACTGAGGGTCAACCCCATAAACAACAGCTGTACGGATCAGTTTCAGCACTCGAGTAATAAAGAGGTGAATTTATCTACTTGTGTTGATTTATTCACTCGTGCTACAGGTGCTTTGTTGTATATGTTTGCCACTAGCTCGATTTTCCATTCCTTATTTGCTATTCCAGACACTTCTACCCGTGTAGTGGCTGCGCTGAAGACACGTGTGCAACCGGAAACACGATATCGTGCACAAAGCTGCTCAACACTGAACCAGGAATATAAAGAAGTTTGGCAAATTTGACTCGTAGTAAAACCATGTGTGTCTTCAACTGCATGTCAAGTGCATCTGGGATAAATTTAAGAAGTCTTTAAACACTTTGTCCGTCTGTATTTCGAGCCAGTTGCACCAGCAGTTCTCAAGTTCAAAGGTCATCACGATAACATTAACCCCTAACCCCTAACGTTAAGCTAAGGATGGACTAGGATGCATGAAATACACCTGCTCAGTAGAATTCAGTAGCTAGTTCGACCTGATTATCTGAATATTGAATCTAATGCATGACCAAAGCAGTGGGATGTTCCCGACACATCCCACTGCTGATAGGCTGCTTGCTTTAACAACAGGTCAAACGAAGTCCTGTCATCCCTGACACGGCTTTATTTTATGGAGAAAGATGCGACATGTTATTAGCCGATCAAATCAAATACTAACAGTCCTAATAACCCGTTATCTAAAGTAATTACACGCTGTAATTATAATGTTCCGTGCTTTTAACCGTCCTGCTGCTCGTCCTTTCTTCCCCCCCCCCCCGTGCTCTCGTCTAATCTTTACCGAGCAGCTTCTCGCTCGCGCTGCTTTAACATGGACGCAGTGAACATCATCCACGTTCCTCCATCACTTCACCTCCTCCTGCGCCGTAAAAACAAAACCTAACACCAGCTGCCAAGCTTCCCCCCCCCCCCCCGTCTGTGCTTGTTTTACTACTGAAGTTTAGCTTTGCTTCCTCTGTGGACCCTCGTTCTCTCGCCCCCTCCCATCTCCATCTTTAGCCATCCACCATCTTTCCTTTGGCAAGGGCTATCGTGTTTTTTTGGGGGTTGGACAGACACACATACTGGAAGAATTGGGGGGGGGGAACACTGTAGGGGACACTGTAGGAAATAACCTGGAACACACAAACATCAAGGAACGCCCCAGAGCTGAGAAACCTCCCAGCTGTGAACCAGCGAACAGACAAAAGAGCCCCGCTGAGCCAGGAGGAGCCCCCCCGCCTTCCTCCGGCTCCACTCCGGACCCTCATGGACTCGACTCCGCTGGCATTTAGTTCTTGTTGACCCAGTGACTCTCCTTCACCGACCGGCTCCTCGTGTTATCATGTGAATTCTTTGGTAAGTCTGTAAGTGATTCGTAGTTGATGCTCTCTCTCGTTCTCCTCACCGGACCATTCCCAGTTTCATAGATTTGATCTACTTGATGTTTGATTACTTGAAGGGCCGTGTTCAGTCGCCTGCATTTTTCTACCTGTCAGTCTAAAACGGAAGTTCTGGGGGTGGGGGGGCTGTGGGGGGGGGAGAAGACGATGATGGGGGAGGTTGTGAAAATCTTGTTTGTGTGAATCTTTTCATGTGACAGGACGATGATGTGCAGAGGTAACATTTTGATGAATGACGGTGTTGTCACGGATCTAAACATTTTTACTTTAACGGTTTGTTGACTGAGACTTTATTGAAGAAGAAAACGTCTGAGGTTAGAGAACGATGTTAGACTTTAATAAAGAATAAAGATAAAAAACATTTCTTTAGGAATAAAGTTCAGTGAACCCGTGCTCGTCGGGGGTTTCAATCCTTCTGGACCTAAAAAATTGAACCAGCAATAACCCTGTGGTAAGCACAACCTTTTCAAAGTCCTGATACTTGTGAGAAATGGTTCTAGATTACGTTATTTGTAAGTATAACTCAACAAGATGATCCTCATTCCTTATTTTCACACAGACGAGGGTCTGATCTTCTGATATTCACCCTCTATAACGACACGTAACATAAACATTGTATTATTATGACTTTATTCTCATAAAGTTATGACTTTTTTCTCGTAAATTGACTTTATTTTGTTAATTTAAACTTAATTCTCTTCATAAAATCACCTTTTCTCTTAAAACTACAACTTTATATCTATAATTTTACGACTTTATTTATCACAACATTCAAACTTTATTCATGTAAATTAGGACTTTTTCTCACAAATGTCAACTTTATTCTCAAAATCTCCGAAGTTCTTTTCCCCTTTCGAAGTGCTTTGAAACTCCGTCGCATTGGGAAAACTTCAAATGTAAGAAACCTTCTGTTTCCATGGCGACCTGTGTTCCATTGAAATGTTACCCCCGAGTCATCGCCTGCAAGGAAATCTACAAAAAAAAAAAAAAACACATCCGGGGCTCTGTCCATTCCACAGCCATACGACAGGCATTTTTTTACGCTGTTTGTTGCACAAACCTTTTCAAGAAGCCTTCTGCACTGTGTAAAGAGATAACGTTCTTAGGAGGGGGGGGGGGGGGGGGGGGCAGTCCAATGGTCCAGTCGCGTGGTTTTGAATCATTGACTTGTAAATACGTTTTCATACAGCAAAAAAACCTTTTGATAATGTTTTAAATGTACCTGTAAAAAACAACACAAAAAAAGATGTACATACAACCTCTGGGGTAAAAAGGAGTGTAGACTATATATGAATTTATTTGTACACACGAGCACTGGATTTCTTTACTACTTGATTGTAACTAAAAATTAATAATCTGCCAAAGTGTTTTTATTTGACTTTTGTTCTTTTTCTCTCTCCCGTCTGTTCCGTTCGTTTGCTTTTTAACAGCATTGCAGATCTTTAGTGTTCATACTGTATTTAATTCCGTTAAATAGATTTTGTTGTTGTGCGTTTTTTTTTTTAAGGGGGGGGGGGGGGGTGGTTATCATTTTAATTTATTGGTGCCTTGTTTTGTGCTCCTGTAAACTTTTACTCTTTCTGTTCTTCTGTGTTACGTGTCTGCGGGAGGGGGGGGGGGGGTAAACAGGCGGATTGGTTAGGGATGGGGGGGGGGGAGTTTAAAACTTAGCAACTTCTGTACTTACATGGAATATGTGTACTGTATGCCAAAATGGTCTCACTCACGTTTCTATGAAATCAAGCTGTTGATAAATATCTCTATATATTGATATATTAAATTTATAAAAACTGTCCCACCTTCAGTGTTGTCTTTTTATTCTTGTGTAACCAAGGAAACATAGAAAATACTCATCTGAAGAGCCGACTCATGAAATCAGTTTCATCATGATTTTTGGGATATGACTTGCAAACACACACACGTAAATATCAATCCCCTAAATACGCCTGATTTTCTCATCAAGATCCATGAATTATTCAGAGAAATCTGTGAAATGCAAACGCACCTTATCTGGCCATGTTAAACAAAGGGATGAAACTAGTTCCTGAATCCTCCCCTTTGTCCAGATCCCTGCCGACGTGAAGGATTCTCTCTCGGACCACGTCCCCGTCCTTCCACCGGTTTACGTGGAAATC
The DNA here is from genome assembly GCA_006182925.3 of Reinhardtius hippoglossoides. Taxonomy (NCBI): domain Eukaryota; kingdom Metazoa; phylum Chordata; class Actinopteri; order Pleuronectiformes; family Pleuronectidae; genus Reinhardtius; species Reinhardtius hippoglossoides. Next base: position 22,406,688 of record CM031683.1, on the reverse strand, counting down.
TGCTTCGTAGTTTTTGTGTAATTTTAAAAAACAGACGGAAAACAAGACGAATATGTGCGTTGCGGTGTAAACATCGTGACGCCTCCCAGAGATCTGGATTCACTTTGTTGTGCAGAAAAAAAACAAGACGAAGAAACACAACCATCTTTCTGCGGTGGATTTAGATTATCTCCGCTGCCTGTGTTGACATGTCAGTCCTCAGTAAACAGGATGTGTCTGTGTCGCCTTCTTTCAATGTTCAGTCACATCAAGTCAAGTGTAGAATTTTACACATGAGAGCAAACAACACGAGCTGCTCTGAGATCAGTGACACGTGAAAACGCCACAAATCAACACGTGTCACATGACGTGGTGGCTGTAATCTATCAAACACTGAAACACTTGATGGAACAAAATCCAACAGATTTAATTTACTGGCGTTTCTGAACTATTGTAGGTGAGCAAACGATTAAATGCACTTTTCAATTTATAGCTTTTATTGATTTAATTCTCCCACACAGAAAATACCAGACTCCGATTAACGACCACAGGGAAAAAACCTATTTGCTGAAATGTGTCGACGTGGTTCCCAGTGGCTGTGGGTTGGTGTGCCACTCAGGAACCAATGATTGCTTCTCTCGCAGCTTGAATTTTGAAGCTCTATATGCTGTAATTTGAGATTTGATATCGACTGAACACTACCAGGGTTTGTTTGAAAGGTTCCAGATTCATCCATTCAAATGATCAGTATATCAGGGAGTTCAGTGTTGACCTGTTTAAAGTGTTTTGAATGTCCAATATCTGTCCAAGACGTTTCTCTTGTGTTGTTCTTTCACTAAACTATAAAGAAAATAGGCTGTAGAGGGTTTCTACCTCGTAGGGGGGGGGTCCCGTTTGGTCCCTTGTTTTCCCAGTGGCCCCTTTTATGTCTCTGTGTCCCAAACCCATCTTGTTTGTTTCCTCCTCTTTCTACAATGCTCCGCTCTCCAGGGAACAAGGCGAGACGTGTTACAGTTACAGTCAAGGAGAGGAACACAGTGGGGTAAAATGAACTGACGGAGCAAGGAGGAACTCAAAAGACTCAACGGGAGTCGGTGGGGGGGGGGGGGTTGAGCCTGTGCGGACCCCGGAGAGTTGTGAAGTGTGACAGTTCATCGGGGAGTTGATGGATGAGCCGGCGGGGGGAGCCGGCTCTGGATGTGGCCGCTCTGTGGCCTCCCCACTGTTCCCGGGTTGCTGGTGCTCCTCATTGAAGATTCAGCGCTGCCCGTGCCCTGCGCCCGGCATCTCCCCGAGCGGCGCCGGAGTCAAGGAGGCTCAACCGCTTCCATTGAAGTTTCACGATAACTGGAGAAGTCATCTCAGATCAGGGGGTTTGGGTCTTACTGGTTACGCTCTGTACTTTGCAGTAAAAGGTGCAGAGCGCTCTTTCTTGGAGCCGGTGTCAGAGAAGGAATTTAGATGGTTTTACTCTAAATGCTCTTCTTAATAATCCGTGTGTGAGGGTTTGAGATCTCGGTGCTTAGGGGAAGATGCCTCTGACTCCTTTGAAAATGTCTCTTTGACCTGGATCCAAACTCTTCAAGGTAAAGTTTGTAGAAAGGGTTAGAATAAAGTGAATGTAACCACCTTAAATGAAAGTCCCTACAAGGAGTTTTTAACAGGTTATAAAACGGTCTTATTTTATTATTGCTGCCTCTTTATGACCTACAACAGCTAATGAGACAATCAGAGAGAAAATTAGCTTTTTCTATAAACTATTCTCAGAGCTCAGAGCAAAGATTTACGACAGTCAGGCTGGAAAAGCCGATGTTTAGGCCGAGGGAGAGGAGGCTGTGGGCTCGGATAAAGGCTAAAGCCAAATTCACAGCAGCATAGAAACACTGCGACCACTAGTGTTTCAGTGGTGTAATCGCAGAGCGACACACACACACACCTACGCACAACTATGAATGCTCACGATGGCGTAGGCTCCATGCGTAGGCTACATGCTACCTACGGCGTAGCTACGACGCACGACCATGAATCTGCGTCCTTCACCTTGATGTTATGTTTTGCTGAAGTTGTTTTACAGAGCCGAGGGTTATCGCTCTGTTGAGGAATGAATAATACAAACAGACGACCTCAAAGAGATTTAAACTACTTTAAATTCAAATGCACTTTTACTAATCCTGAATTTATGAATTTGTCTCGTTTTTCAATCTGTGATGTTTTTTGTGTTTCATGGTTATTCCTCAGATTTTATGTTCGAAAGGGGAACAAACAGTTTTTATTCCCGTCATTGACAGGACACCTTGAGAAATGAAATCTTTAAAAAGAAGAAGAGGAAAACTGCTCAGTCATTACTCTGACACAGTCCTTTTCAGTTTAAGCCGTAGAGATCGGTATTTCTCCTGCAGGATAAAACTCGATTCGTCATTCAGAGTGAAGAAAAGGTTTTAAAGAGTTCACGAGGAGAGCAACTTAAACATAGAACTCTAATCCTCAGTAAGACCTGCTGTTGATAGCTCTTCTATAGATTCTGTTTCTAAGTTGAGGTTGATTGAGGTCTGATTTGAAACTGCAGCCGTTTCCTCAGGACGTCAGCGAGCACCGATGTTAAGTTCGGAGTAAAAGGTTCCCAGCTTCCCCTCGGTGCCGCTCCGAAACAAAAACATGAATTGATTTTGTCTGGTTACAGGAGAAGAAGCTGTCTCGACATTAAACAGATTATCTCTCGCTATTTGTTAAACTGCTGCGTTTGAAGTTGCAGAGGTTGCATCACACGTCTGATTAATAGATCTTGATTAAAAAAAACAGGCACATTTAGGGAATTGATATCGATGAGTGTGAGCAGCTTGGTGCAGCTTGGTGGAGGTCTGTGATCCAGTGATATAATTGTTTAAAACATTTCATGGTGTTAATGCCAATTCCAATAATCTGAAGAGGTTTGACAACAAACCAACAACAAGTCCAAACAGACACAGACACATTTGACCTCTGGGAAATCTGGTTTTATATCCGTCCACCCGACCACAGACGTGTCTTTAAAAAGCTGCGAGGAGCCTGAATGCAGAGAACACATTCAGTCTTCACACCGACCACGTCCCTGTTCTCCAACTCTAACTCTCCAAATCTATTTTCTGTTGAAGTCCCAGTAACAGTCCACTCTCACAGCCCCCCCCCCCCCGGTGACTGCCGCCTCCCACCACCACCACAACACTCCACCTCTTCTCCTCCGCCCGCACCACACGTTTCCCTCTCGTCTGCTAAATGGAGGCCGTGTCGCACTCTATTAGTTAACGCTTTGAGTTGGTGGAGCATCCCGGTGGTTGAGTGCAGAAAAGCCTCCGCTCTCCAGCTGCCACTTAAGGATTCATCAAAGATTTGGCGAGCCTTGAATTAGAACTCTACTTAGGAAGATTATTTGGGAACAACAGAGCTGACCTCAGTGGTCTCAGCTCCTCCTCCAGAGGAAACTTCAAATTAAAGTTGAGCACAAATTTGAATTTAAAAAGACGAGAGTGTTTTTCCTTTTTTTGAGTTTTTTGCAGTTATTAATAAAATGAATTTGTGCTGCAGGATGTTTCTCAAAATGCAACCAATCAGGTTAATTGTTCTGATGAACCTGAGTACCACCCTGAACTCTGCTGCTCTCCTCTGCTTTACGAAGCCTTTTCCCCTGACTCTCAGTTTGTTGTCAAAAACGACTTTGACGTCCCATCGGTGACGCACCCAAGGTCGTGGGGGGGTTTCAGGTATTTGATGATCAGACATCCTCAACCAGACAATCCAGTCAGGGGCAATCACTCCCCGCTTGTGTCCGAGTTGGGGGATACATCATGGATCACCCGTCTAGATCCACAGCCGCCTTGATGCTTTTTTCTGCAGCTTCAGAGATGTTCTCATGGCTCTTTTCTCCTGCAACACAACTAAAGGCTCATTTCTGCAGCCTTATGGCCACAAAGGTCAGTTTCAAACGATGTAGCCGTCACTACACATCCTTCCATTCGTGCTTTTACGTTGGCAACAAACGTATAGACGTGCGGAGGTTCAGATCCTGTCGCCTGATAGAAACTAGCATCATATAGATGTATAGAGTTTCTTGACAACTAGAAAAGTCTGTCCACAAAACGTTCCGGCATTGTTGATATCCACGTCCTATGATAAAGTAGCGTCGTCCGTATCCGTCGTCTTTCAGAAGACGTGCACCAACACGGATGAAATGAACGCAGCGGTCGGACGACAGGCTCCAGCATGATCTGAAGTGGAGCGTGAATGAGCCTTTAACTGTCTCAGGTCACACTCGCTGCTCTCATCAGCTGCTTTCAGCGACAACACCTGCACACACCACACACTGTGAAACAAACAGAGTCGGCAGCGAGCGAGAGCTGAAGAGCCGGATATTTCCCTCAGGAGGTGGAGGGGGGGGGGGGGGGAGAGGGAGAGTGAACGCTGGGCTCAGATTCATCAGGTGTCTGGGAACATGACTCCAAATGAATGATAATGTGGCTCCGAGTCTGCTGGATATGTAAATAAGCCACTGTCTGCAACACATCAACTTCAGCGTACAGCTCGCTCCACTGCCCCCATGTGGCCAGAGAAGTCAATCAATCCAGGTGTCAGTTTTAATTTTGTCATTCCCCCCCAATCAGAACTGGGATGGCACGAACACTCTGACTCTCAAACCAGCTGCTTTTCAGATTTATTATTCTCTCCGTTCTCTCTTCTTTCCACCACCTCTTCCTCTCTCACCTGTTTGAGTCCCTGCAGAGGTGATGCAGGTTCATGACTCTCCTCTCTCACAAAATTAACAAAGTGTCTCACAAGCGTTGCAATAAAACTTGCCAGCGAAAAGCAAATTAACATCCCCCCCCCCCCCCCGCCCCCTTTTCAGTTGGTTCCATTTGCATCAGCTCTTTCCCTTCATTTCATCCCTCCCTGCATTTTCTCTCCCCCTCTCTCTCTCTCTCTCTCTCTCTCTCTCTCCCCCTCTCTCTCTCTCTCTTTCTGTCTTTCACTCACCCCCGTCTCTCTTGGTCCATTTACATTTTTTACTCCATCAGCAGTTTGGGCTTTTTCCTTTCTGTAAAATGAAAATCCCACCGCGGCTCCATTCTATTGCAGTGATGAGGAGTTTGAAAGAGGAGCGGTTACTGTAATGTGCCACATCTGGCCTCGTAAAGTTACTGCAATGAAGTCTTTCTGTTTAAAAATGCAGCGAACACACACAACTCACCCCTCTGCCCCCCCCCCCCCCCCCCCCCCCTCTCCTCCCTGCCTCCCCCTCTTCCTCCCCTCTTCCTCCCTCTTCCTCCCTCTTCCTCGTGCATGACAGTTCCTATTATATCCAGGATAATAAATTGCACAGATTAGCCATGAGGGCAAAGTAGGGGGGGGATATGGAACAGTTTGCTTTTCTTGTGTGTGTGTGTGTGTGTGTGTGTGTTTGTATTCACAGACTATTTAGTGGTGTGTGTGTGCAGCTATTAATATTTCCCTGTTTGCATTTGTGTGTGTGTCTGTTTATCTGTCTGGCTGTGTTTGTGTTCGTCTGCTTCGATGCATGGGCATGGCAGTGTGTGTGTGTCTGAAAATGTGTGTGTGTGAGGGATTGTGTCTGAACACACTAGAGGAGGAGTTGATGGGCTAAGTGCCATTACCAGATAATTACAGCTAAAAGTCTCCATGCTAACGAGGACAGCTCATCATCACGGCGCTGGCAGGGGCCACAAAAAACATCTGCAATTCAGATTAGGAGCAGTGTGTCTGTGTGTGTGTGTGTGTGTATTGTGTATTCTTCTCTTGTTCTGTTCTCTCACTCCCTCTCTCTCTTTGTCCATATGTGTGTGTGTGTGTTTGTGGACAGTTCTCGTATGAGGAGAGGATTTCAGCTAAGCACTGAGATTCATATTTTCAATAAGAAATCCACCCTCATAGTGTGTTTGCATGTGAGGTTACACACACACACACACACACACACACCACACACACACACACACAAACACACTAAATAGGAACACTGTATATCAGTGTAATTGGCTGGCACCGGAGCCCAGTGTGAGTTGAGTTTCAGGGCATTCATACACCGTCTGTAATGGGCTCATTCTTCACTCCCTGTGATGGGCTCATTCCCCTCCTAAGTTGTGTCTGTACACACACACACACACACACACACACACACACACAGTCACCAACAGGAACATAAACGTGCATCATGCAATTACACCAAAACATCAAAACTGCTATTGCACCCTCATGTCCTGCAGATGTTATCTTTGCATTATTTGTGAGAAATGAATGTCATTAGAAAGTTGCTCTCCTGCTGGGACAGGTGAGGCTTGTTTCACAACCAGGCGGCTGCGTTCTCCTCTGTGGAATCTCCTGCTCTCCTAAGAGGAGCTGAGGTGGAGAACAACATAATTTTCACTCGTTATCCTCTCTCGTGCATGTGATCAGGGATGCATGTGTGTTTACGCCTCCACATAAAGCTCCATGTGCAGTGTGTTGTGCGTATTATCACCACATCTGGAAACGACTCAGAAACAGGCAGCTCCCGATCCTCCACTTCAGCTAAGAGCCAATCACTGTCCTCCTCTCGCGTCGTGATTCACAGCCATCTGTGTTCTGTGAAAAGTGACAGTGCAGTCTGCCATCATCACTCCCATCACTCCCATCACTCCCATCATTCCCATGAAGTAAAGCACGGTACTGGCAATAAACTTGATTTAACACCTCGTAAAAAAAAAATACATTCAGACACGAGTCAGAGTCTGTGCAGCAGCAGTCGAGGTGTGGACATCCCCCCCCCCCCCCCCCCCCGATACACGCTCAGCTGTCAGTCGAGACTTCTCACAACGTTTTCATAGCCTCTGATATCTGATTAAAACCAAACTTACCAGAAACATCTCTTTGACTTTTTAGTTTGACCATATAACATTGAGGAGGCCGGGTTTACGACCTGTACAGCAGCCAGCCACCAGGGGGCAGTCAAAGTGCTCTGTTATCTGAATGAGAGCTTGCTGTAGAAATATTTGGTCCTTGAAGCCAATCATCATGCAGCTCTACTTTATATTCACAAGTAAATTATACCCAAGTAACATTAGAATGTAGATAAAAGTACTAGAGATCGTACTTTACAGATGTTTACTGATGCTTTACTGATGTATTTCTACAGATATTTCATACACATCTGTAGACCTTCATTCCTTCTTTAAATCCTCCGTGTGCCAGTTTGAGTCGTGTTAGTGAGTTTCCCTTGACCCATTTCTCTTCTGTTTTTCTTTGAAGATCTGAACTTCACTTTCTTTTCACATCTCGACACTTAAAAGAGCAGAAAACCAGTGTCTTCATTAGCAGAGACAAGATGCTCGTCTGCATCGGAGCCCCGCTGCTAATGTCGAGTGATGCTGTAGCTTTACTACCACATGCATATTTAATCTTTGTGTGACTTTAAAATCTGACAAATCTGAGTAAGACTGTAATGGATAATGAAATCAAAAAACATACGCAGCACCGAGTCGTCAGTGAGCTCAACCGTCTGAACAGAGGAAACACTGAGGACACTAAGTCTATTGATGGCAGGTGGTTTCCTGGTCCCTGAGGAAATCAAGCAGCTAATGTGGCGTAATGATCAAGGTGATGGTCTAATGATTGGCACGCAGCTAATTGTCCGTTATGCCGCCTGCCGAGGCTTAAAATAGAGACTGACGGGGGGGGCGGAGAGAAGGGTCCGTTCTCATAGTTCCGGCCACAATCAGGTGGAAAAATTCATCATTTGTGCCACAAAGACTGTCGGCTTTGAGTACGAGGAACCTGTTCAGTAAATCTACTGTTGCAACTGGTGTGTCTGATAGATAAATACATTTTAATAGGCCAGGAGTGGAATGTAACCAAGTACATTTACTCAACTACATGTATCACCTAGAGATAAAAGTCACATGACAGATCAAAAAACATACCAGCATCTTGTAAGGTGTGATGCACTGCAAATTTCCCTCGGGATCATTAAAATACCTACATACCTATCTACCTACATATCCATCCATCCATCACTACTGCTGTGTATTCTTGGGGGGGGGGGGCCTCTCAACTCAGGGCCCCAGGCAATTCCTCGCTCCACCTCCCCTATTGTAGCACCCCTGCTTGTAAAGTTTTTATAGTGTGGCTTTGTAACTTAAGTACAGGTTACTTCTTTCACCGCTGATGAAGGGATTTCTCGACCACACATTCCTCAGAGAAAAGCCTCACTGATCAGAGTTGTGGTTTATTGAGTGAAAAGCCTTCCAGCCCGTTCCCACCTTCACTTCTACCACTTGAACCTGACTCCTATCAGGACCCATCACCCACACGTGATCTGTGGATCCTCAGTGTGTGAACACTCACCGGGACGGAACAAGACTTGGGAATGAAACAACTTGAAGAAAATCTACAGCAGATTTCTAAATATTTCTACATATTTAGAAAAGAAGCAGCTCAACAGTGAAGAAGAGCTGCTGTCCTCTTTACACTGCGTTGTGATACTACCACCTGCTGGTCATTGTGCTCCATTACAACATATAACAGCAGAAGAGCTGAGGCCGACACATGTAAACAACATACATGTAAACAACACACACGTAAACAACATACAATGGTTTACTCACAATATTGTCCAATCTTTGTTTGTTAGTTGTATAATTCTATTAACATATGAGTATAGGTATAATAAAAATCATTCATATAAATGTTTAATGACGGTAAAGATCTGTCTTCAATGTTGAAAAACAAATAAGGTCCATTAAGAACTTGTCTATTGTCAATTTCAGTATGAAAACTCCTGTAAATCCATGTGGAGAGAACAGAAGGTGAACTGAATATGTAAGATGAACAACATCAGATCAAACGCGCTCTTAAATGAGGCTTTTACACCGATGTTTTATTAATTGTGTCTTTCACGAAGAGCGAAGCTGAAACTAGAATTCACTTTGCGTCGTCTTTACTTCTGCAGCAGCTGCTGTTTCCCCCGTCAGTAAGAAAATAGGCACCGGATAAGTTTTAAATATTCATTTATTTAGAATTAGTTCTCTGGTTTGTAACATACAAGCTTGTGTACAAGGAATACTACAGAGAGGTACAGGTTTTTACATTTGACTCTGTCATATACACAGACTCAGATTTTCAGATGGGGTTTTTCTTCCAACGAGAGCACTTTGCCCTTTGCAGCTTAAACCAGTGTCAGATCTGCTTCGTATCCCCCCACCCACAAACATCAATGTTTGCTTTAAAACGACACGTGACACAGTCCACAACCTCACACATGACGAAACCACCTGACCAGTCAACGTCAAGTCAAATAATCACATACTCAGGGAACACTTAGCATATTTTCTAATCGTCCATATTCCCCTCGCACAGATTCACTGGAGTATTTGTCCATGCATACATAAGTATACTATATATATATTTATATATATATATATGGTAAAAATATAGCTTTTGGAATAAATACTCAATATCATTTATAGAGCAAACTTGTCAGACAATACTCGGTATATACTCTTCACAATACTGTATATACATGTATTTGGCTGGATTTTACAGGAACAGGTAAAATAGATATATATTTAACCCCATGTGAAACAGATTCGATGTCAGGTCTTTGGTGTTCAGCCACTTACGCAAACCTTTATTACATCTGGGTCACACTGGATTAAACATATGGATGAGATTTAAGACTTGAAGACACAGGCACGGAAGACCAGTAACACCAGTAACACCAGTAACAGCAGAAACACCAGACGCTTCACAGCAGCACAGGTCAGATCCACGTTCGGGCGCAGACGCACATGTTTGTAGCCTGTGACTCAACAAATGATGTGATCGCTAAACCACTGCTGGAAAAAAGTCTCATTGTTTTAGAGTAAATTCAGCTTTTACTATATAATCAAGATACTTTTACGTCCTCCATCTTTCTTCTTGTCTTTCTACATAGTTTCATACTAACACCCATAGTTATAAAGTGTCCAGATGTGAGAGTACTGGTGCAGGATCAGAGGTCGGACCACACTGCGTCTCAGGAAAAAGAACAGTTGTTGTTCTGGGCTGCGTGCAGACGTCCATGTGTGTGTCTGTGTGTACCCTTGTGCACGTGTGTGTGTGGATGATGACGAGAACCAAAGCGAACGCCAGCGGACTGGTGGAGGCAGAATTTGCCTGAAGTAGCTTACGAGACAGCACCATACTTGTGATTAGAGAAGACTAAGACTTTTGAAATCTAATTCAGGTTCTTCAGCTAGAAACAAATGAAAAAGTTGATCTAAGATCGGAGGAATCGTTCTCCTTGTTTCTGCAGAAGTTCACTCGACCGCAAACATGGCAGTTGTCAAATGATGTGTTGTTTCCCCCCTTTTTAAATCTCCATTTAAAGATCACATGTAAACAGTGGATTTAAAAAACGACACTTGTGCAGCTACGTGTCTGTAATTAAACCTCCAGAGAATCAGTTTCCTGTTCCCGGGTGGAACCATTGATCCCTTTGGTTCTTTGTAAACTTGCTGACCTGTTTGACATCAGCAGTGGGAGAAACGCTGAGTCGTAAAACCTTCATCAGAACCAGTACTCTTGCTGGAAGTTACTTTAAGAATATGGGTGTAGTTTAGTGGTGAACAGATGCTGAAAGGCCACGCTCCCTGGAACACGTCTCCTCCACATGTTATATGTCATCTGATTAAGGCGAGATCAAAGCCACTCAGCCATTTATATTGCTTTAGACAGAAAACAAACAAAAACAACACAGTTCTGGTGTTAGTGATTATTTGAAAACAGGCAAATCAGATCTTTCGTGTTGAGGATTTTTCTTCAGGATTAATGTCTTTTTGTCACCGACAGCCTAACTCTCTGTTAGTCCCATGGTCCGTGCCAGCTACAGCTTTCTATTGGGATGTGTCGCAGCCAGCCTGACATTCATTGTGCATTTTGAAGCAGTTGCATACATGATTCGATCGGACGCAAGCAGGCAAACAAGACATTATAGTTGAACTGGGGGATGGAGCCCGAGACACAGAGAGAGAGAGAGAGAGAGATTATAATCATGAGAACAGACAGTATTACAACATACTGTTGTTGGTTTACTACAGGGTGACCAGCAGGGGGCGTGACTGAGTATCTGCATGCAGCGCCTTCTGAATACAATCCTCTTATATTTGTAGACTTTTCTGTCTTTTATCAGGTTATTTAAAAAATAATCATTTCTTCTGTTTCCAACAGATTTTTATCTCCAACTAAACCATTTATTTTTCTATATACTTCACAGACGATGTCAGACATGAAAAACATAATATAACAACACACTAAATGATGCCAAACCCACTGAATGATGGGAAATTTCACCACGAGTTCTACGTTGCACTCTATACTTTTGGAGATATAGTTTCTTCTGGACACCGATATTATTATAGAGGACTTTTCACTGTACATAAACACAACTTTCTTTTTTAAAAAACAGTAGAAAATACACTTTCTGTGTTTGTATACGATTATTATCTGTTAGAATAACACTCTACATATACTATGCTCTTAATAATGGCTTATGTCCAAATATGGATCAAGTCAATGACGTCAAAGGAAAAAATAGAAATCAGGTCATATTTCATATCGTATATATTTGAAAGGTAGATCATGTGCTTAGTATCTTGCCGGACAAGCTAGTTTTATGAGAGGAAGCAGCGTCCACTTGCCAGTCCATATACAGTGGGGTGAGAATATAAATATAATATATATATATATATATATTGACTGACCACCTGCCCCCTTTGTTGTCTGTCCACTGAGTGGTTGATGCAGCATATGACACCGTGTCGGCAGAGATGTGGAAGAAATGTGTGGTCGTACGTTTGCAGGACGCTCCGGTCGCGGAGGTTTACACGTGAGCTCCCATGAGTCCACAGTAAACGTAGCGGGGTGTGTCCTGTGTGTCTCGGTTGTTTCCCTCTACGTTGGTGCTGCAGAGGGTCTCTGGATGTCTGAAGTGTGGTGCGGTGTTGGAAGAGTAAATGGGGTCTGCCTGGCTCAGAGGAGGTCTGTGGCAGCCGGGGGCTCGGAGGCTTGGCCCTCGGGTTGGGCCTTCAGGAGGTCAACTATCTCTTGGTGGGAGGTGGTTTCTGCCACCGACAGAGCCGTCTGCCCGTTCTGAGGGGAAGACAGAGAGAAGGTGTTAGAGTTTCATGTGGAAGACGATGCAGTGGGTGTTCTCATCCTGAAGGAGGCAGTGTTGTGTTGCTCGTTCTCTAGAAGCTGGACATTAGAGCACATACATTATGTTTGTGCTGGACCGACCCTGATAATGTGCTGGGTTCAGCTTCTGGAAATATCTCTGGGAAGAATGTTTTGCCTCCTTTCCAATCTGTGAATATAATTTCAAAACCTCTCTTGCAGACACATCTCAACAGATCAACAAAGTGCAACTAATAATAAACAGATAAGCCTCTTTGCACTGTGCAGAACGTCATGAAAGGAAAACGGATGAAAGGAACGGGAAATTGAAAAGTTTGCGTCTTCAGAGGAGGTTATGTTGTTTGTTTGTTTGTTAGCAGGATTCCATAACAACAACAGATTTCCCTGACATTTAGCGGAGCCGTGAGTCATGACCCAAGAAATAAGAGGATCCAGATCAGGGAACAGATCCCGGAATTTGTTTTTCAATATGTCCGTTGACTTCTCTGATAATAAAAATGCTCATGCATGTTCAGAGGACTGATCCAGAATATCCAGATCCAAAACAAAAATCTGGATCAGGTGAATTTAAATGTATTTTAATAAATTGGGCCTTGCTGGACATATGCACTCTACTAAATGCAAATTCAAGTTTAATATGAAAATGTTCTAACTCCTCTCTTCAACTATAATAACATACTTTAGCATGTGACCCCTTTGTCAGATGATACAAATCCATTGACCAAATAAGTATAATACTATTTTAACAATTATCCAACTGCGTGAGATGAAACTATTTGCGTGTCCTTGCAGAAAACTCCCTTTCTTCCCCTGGAAGAACAAACCTCTCCAAGATGCCTTCCCCTTGCAAGCCCGTGTCTCTGTAGATTAAGTTGTGTGCTTGATGCTGACACACCATTCAAGACAAGCAGCTATAAATTCCCGCGGCTGAGTAAACTGGCCTTGTACTGCAACATCTCTTCTACTCAACGAACACTATGCAGTCTTTAGATATCACTGCGCAGCGGCAGCTAAGGCTTGAGAAACAAACACACTCGAGACAGTGTGAATAATCAGTGACCTTCCAGAGCTGCTCGTTTCATCCGTTGTAAGATTCAGGCACACAGTAAATAATACGGTGTACTTGTAGGATTGTTGTCAGAAATGTGTGCAGATTTTTCTCCATCATCTCGGACACAGGGTTGGTGTTTCCTTTAGGGACAATGGAATCAGAGCCCGGGGGGGTGATCGCAGGAGCGGAGGTCCGGCTTGAATGATTGAGATGATGAATGAGCAGCAGCAGCAGCAGCAGCAGCATTGTTCACAGTATTGTTTGGGATGGAGCAGTCCAGCGGCTGAGCAAGGCATCGGTGCGACTGGCTCCCCGACTCCGACTGCACAGGGGAATCAGCAATCCAGAGGAATCAATAATGCACTTGGTTGAACAATCAATCTCCTATGTGAGGGCCAGGCCCCGGCCCCTGTATGTCTATAGCTACACCGGCCACCTTAAGCTGAACACAGCGATGTCCTAATACGTAGCGACACTTCCGACGCCGTGTGCGAGTCGGGCGCAAGGAGCCGCGTGACCGTTGATGTAGTGAGAGCGGCAGAGCATCAGAAATGATGCAGTGATCCTCTGGAAAGAATTAACCTCTATTAGAAAGTAACTTAGCCACTACAGGGACCAGAGGTGGAGCCATTTTGAAGCCATGTTTTTCCAATAGAGATTAACTCATTGATTTGTCACTGTATTTTATAGAAGTAGAGTTAGAACCATAGACGGTAAATAAAAAATATGGATGTAAGCTACGGGTCTGAAAAGTGAAGCCAATGCCGAGGTGCTTGAAATCTGTATTTTCTTGAATGACCAGCAGAGGGCGTCAGTTTCTATAGAAAATTTTGAATAATTGCTCCTACTTCTTACTTGTTTTATGATATTAGTAAATATTTTCCCCAAAGATTTTATTGTGTGAATTTATACGATAAAGCATTGTACAGATTGAGGCATGGATACCGTGTGACTGACAGCTACCACCATCCAATAGGTGACGGTTTCAGGTGTTGGTGGGCGAGTTCGCAGTCAGGCTCCACCCCCTGCTCCTCCAAATATGGTTTCAAAACAATATGATGGCACCGGACAAATTTCCAAACGCTAGGTTTCGAAACCAATGAGTGATGTCACGGTGGGCTGCCAATAACCGTTGGTCTTTCAGGGGTGTATCTGGTCTGATAATCTGAATAAGATCTTAACCAGGCTCCATATGTCATAATAAGTCATGGGTCATCTCATTGAACGTGCCCGTTCTAAACCATAATGAGAAGTAAAGCATCTTCAGTTTTGACAGCAGACCCTTCACCTTATCTACGAGGCCGGAGTCGCAGCGACCCGTCTCCAGCAGCAGACGAGCGATGTGCGTGTGTCCGTGTTCGCTCGCGCACATCAGGGCTGTGGATCCCTCGCGGTCCTGGCCATTGACATCCGCGCCCGAGCTCAAGAGCAGCTTCACCATGGCAACGCGACCGTGGCTCACCGCGAGCATAAGTGCCGTCTGGCCCGCCTGGAGAGGGAGTGAGAAACAGAATTAGAAGCAAACAGTGGGAGGGGGAGTGTGGAGGGGATAATCTATATAAATATATATGAGGGATAAAGAGATTAAGAGAGACGCAGGGTCAGGAGAAGAGCTGGAGGGGGAGGAAGCGAAGGGAAGAGCGAGTGACCGCGACAAAACCGTCTCAGAAGATCAGAATCATCGTATAACGAGTGAGTGACAGGTAATAACTTTATACTGGTTAAAACTGCATCAGAATAAACTCACAGTCTTATGGAAATTCATGTGAGGACCTGTATGATGGATACATTTAGACATAACCTCTTACACTCTGTCAATGTCTACACGGAACATGGGCTATAAATCACAGCCCAACTGATATGGATTTTTTGGGGGGTTATCGCCAAAAACAACATTAGGGAAGAAACAATTTCCAATATCGATATATTGGCCAATACATATATATATATATATATATATTAAAAAAATGTCCAATGATTCCTAAGATGTTATTAAACCCTGATGATAAAGAAATGAAATTGAGCCTTGATATTTGAAATTTTAACCATAAAATGTATTAAAAACCAGTATAAATAAAAAGAAAACAAATAAAACCAAATCTATATAGTTTTCAATAATAATAATAATCATCTCTTTATGTATATCGCACTTCTCAAAACAAACTTTCAAAGTGTTTGGATAATAAAGAACCAGGCAAGTAGATACACATAGAATAATAACATTAATAAACAGTCATCAAAGAATAAAAGCACTAAACCTGTGATAAACATTTTCTTATGACAATTTATTACACTAATAAAATGCGGGATGTTAAAAGTATGTTTTAAGCTTTGATGTAAAGGAAGCTACTGACTTGACTGTTGGCCGTGTTTCATCGGGGAACATAAAAATAAAAGCATTGTTTATTCAGTAAAATCAAAGTTGTCCTATCATTGAATATCAGCAAACCAAAAGGCTGATACCGATACGACTCTTAAAGGTCATAACAGTCTTTGTTGTTGTCCAAGCGATAAATTGTTCGGGCTCCACTAAAAGCACTAATGCACTTCTTGTCAATAGATTTTATTTCCCTCTGAAGATGTTCTGAGAAAACAGCTGATGTTACCTGTATTTCTGCAAAGTAACTACTTGTAAGAAAATATCCTCACATCCCCCGGAGGAGTTTAAAAAAAAATCCTATATCTACTGTGCCTGAAATTCAGTCGGCACCGTCCAGGTCCACATGAGAGAGCGTGTGAGCAGCTGGGAGCACATCCTGTTTATTACCTGTCTGGAGCGAGCGTTGACATCCCCCAGTCTCAGCAGTTGTTGAGCCACCTCCAGATCACCGGGGCTCTCAGCAGCTGTCAGCGCAGCGAGCATCACTGGAGTATAGCCGGCCTTGTTCACATTATTGGTTTCACATAGACCTGCACACACACACACACACAGGGTTTCACTGTCTAATTGAGCCCACATCTTGCCCTCATCTGTTCTGCATTCAGCCGTGTGTGTGTATCTCACCAGTGTCCAGCAGCAGCTCGACCACAGGGAAGTTGGAGTGTGACACGCTGTAGTGCAGCGCCATGTTCCCGTTGCCATCTGTCAAGTTGACAACATACGGCAGAAGAGTGGGTGTGGTCAGGCCCACCTGCCGCAGGTACAGTCTGACGGTGTCGGCCTGCGAGTCCTTCTGACTGGACACCTTGAACCACTCCTGGTAGAGCACCACTAACACCTGACGCTGAGGAGAGAGAGAGGAAGGAGATGAAAGACGTGAATCACCATCACTCTACTCATTAACGTCAGAAAGCTCAGTAAAGAGGACATAATCGTTCCAGCGACAGAAAAGGACACATACTTTACAAGAGGTTGTACTAACTTGGCACGTTTAAGAAAACACAAGGATTTATTCTCAGTGTAAATCCTTACCATTTCTTTATCAGGCGATGGAACCTCTTCCATACGATCCTTCACATAGACGCAAGCATCGATAAACGCTTTGTCAACTTTCTCCCTGAGAACAAAGAACAAGTCGACACATTGAGAAGCAGCCTTCAGTCGCCCATTACAGATTCTATTTCTTTTGTGGAGAACTTTAAAGTCGACCTGGAAGCAAAGAAAAAAAACAAATCCACGTTTAACCCATCACTCTCCACATCTGCTCTTTCCATTGTTGTGTTTTGTGCAGGTTCAATGTGGAAATACCATCAAGTCTGGAAAACATGTGGCCAAGAGACGGCTACTGTGGTTCTGTGTAAATTCTGGCTGGGATGAAAACAAAAGATAAAAGATACCCTGCAGGCTTACACACACACACACACACACACACACACACACACACACACACACACACACACACACACGACACATCAGTCAACAGTGTGACACATTGATACCACATGCAAACGTCTATGGCAACAGTTTACACTGATTCACTGCTCGTAATGCTCGTCCATCAGGCACACTGAGCCTGAGTAGGTCACAATCATTGTGTGCATTCCATCCATAACACACACACGCACACACACACACACACACATCCAGGTGATGAGTGATGGCTTAATATATGTCCTGCTTTCTGCCAGGGGCCCCATCTAATGTCTGGCCCCCGCGGCCCTCAGTTCTATCCACGTACCTGAGGCAGAAAAGTCATTATTCAGTGACAGGAAGAACAACACTGCTGGTTATTTGCTTATTGTCCCGGACCTCTGGTACTTAAGGGAGTTAAGTGTGAATGCTAGTCCGTGTCTTTTGTATGACAGGGATGCACAGAGGTGTAAGAAGTTATGAGTGTGTGTTAAATGGATGTGTGTCTGTGTGTGTGTGTGTGTGTGTGTGTGTGTGTGTGTGTGTGTGTGTGTGTGTGTGTGTGTGTGTGTGTGTGTGTGTGGTGCACTGTATATTAAAGCGTCAATCAGCATCTGTCCCAGTATCTCGGCAGCAGCTGGACACAAAACAAAGCACGAGCTTGTTCCTACCCGACATCCCTGTGATCTTCAAAGACGTACAGGGAGCCTGTTGTGTTTTAATTATATTGCTCAGAGTCAATTAGTTTATATTCTGTCATTAACTCAACGACACAACCTACACTGGCTAAACACTTTCCCTAATATCGCTCTGATGCAATATTCAAAGACACATGTATCCCACAGTTTGCGACACAGGCGACTTGACCACATCAGTCCAGCTGTTGGTGCTAATGCAGCTTTGAAGTTTTATGAGATCTTGGGACCAACGTTAATCTAAAGTATATAATATCATCATCATTAATAACATTATTCACATCAACAAAGTTAGAGGTTATTATTTAACGACATTGGACATTATTATTTTAACATTTTTGCCCCAGGGAATAATTGGCACATTTATCTGATATCTGATATCTATG
The DNA here is from genome assembly GCA_006182925.3 of Reinhardtius hippoglossoides. NCBI lineage: Eukaryota > Metazoa > Chordata > Actinopteri > Pleuronectiformes > Pleuronectidae > Reinhardtius > Reinhardtius hippoglossoides. The sequence continues at coordinate 22,388,595 of CM031683.1, read as the reverse complement.
AGTGTGTGAGATTTGGTGACACTCTAGTTGGTTTATTGAATGTAGTTACCCCTCTTAGTTCCTGCACGTGTGTTATAACTGTAATACTTTATGTATTTTGGGTGATATCCTTGTTTGATACGTTTATTAGTGAGCTCTGTAGACTTTGACCCTGAAGCAGTGACCTGAGAAACCTGACTACAAATCAGTGCAGGTATAAAAACACACCCAATAACTCAACCTTTTTCTAAACTTGCTTCAATCACTCTTCACTTTCTGTAGTTGACACTGACATTAGAAACTTTTAGGAGAAAATACAAACATCCAACGTTGACCATTCACAGTTCGGAGTCCTCATGTGTTTCTGTAGAGACGCACTTAAAGCTCTGGCGACAGTGAAACCACCTAATACATCACTATAATTGAAGCTGTGACTCACCGCTCAGCCTGCTCCTCCTGGAGCTCCTGGCTGCTCTGTGGATCCATCAGGCCTCTTTCACTCTGCTCCTCTCCGGCCACAGCACCTCCTCCCTCAGCAGGGACCTCTGCCTCCTTTGCCTGGGTCTCTGCTGCCTCCTCAGGCTTCTCTGCCCCTTCAGGCTCCTTCTCCTTCTCCTTCTCCTTCTCCTTCTCCTTCTCCTTCTCCTTCTCCTTCTCTTTCTCTTTCTCCTTCTCCTTCTCCTTCTCCTTCTCCTTCTCCACCTCTGGCTCTGAGCTGTCCTCTTCCTCCTCCACCTCCACCTCCACCTTTGACTTCTCGTCTCCACTGGACTCTTCGCTGGAGGTCGTCTCGTAGCTGGAGGACGACACAAATTTAAGCACAGACCACAACATCATCGTTATGTCGACATGTTTTTGATGGTTCGCAGGATTTCACAAAAATCACTCAACCAATTTCCAAAATAAATGTGTGGAACTCATATCCTGTTGGTGCAGATGCAGATTTCACTTTCTTTAACACTTTCATTGATTTCTCAGAGAATAATTCATGGATTTTGATGAAAACTATTTATGGAACTGATATCTATGAGTGTGTGCATTCTGGTGCAGCTTGGTTGACTGGTGGTCCTTGGTGGAGGTCTGTAATCTCTGAGTAACGTCCTAGTTCCATCTGTGGTGCAGCTTTTTCATACTCTGCTCTGATGACGGAAGGTGACATTCAAAAAGTGAGAACCCCCTTCTTAAACCATATTTGGATTTTAATAGATATAAGATGACCTTTGGAAAGTTCAACCAATATTTTCTACACTAAAAATAAACACGTGTATACAACTTCGATACTAGCGGCCACATCAATGAAACACCTACCCAGCTAAAACAAATATGAAAGAGGTAAAATAAACTTTGGCCGAGGCCACATGAATACTAAACAGGTTACTCCCCTCGTGACCTCCGGCCGTACATGAAGGAGATGCTTGTTTAATGCAGCCTTGGCCCAAATAAGCAAAACATCCTTCAAACAGTTAAACATACATAAAAATCCATAGGTATGTTTGCACACGCACACATGAAACCTTTAACAAAACACGACCTTGTTCAGAGCGGGGACAACTGGAGAGATATATTTAGAGATGTGGAGATTAACATGTACGTGTGTGTGTGGGGGGGGGGGGGGGGGGGTGGGGGTGATCACTGGGGTGTATCATGAAGGTACCTCTGTGAGGCCAATCAGATACGTCTTATACTGAATGCCACTGATTCATACTTATTTGTAGATGCACACACAGACAAACACACACACACACAGACACACACCACACCACAAGAGGCGTTCAGGGGCCACAACATTCCCTGGATTCCAGAGGAGCTCAAGGGAGATGAGCGATAGGTTAGAGAGCATCCAAAAGAGAAGAAACACAAACAGCAGCCCACTTCCTGGTGTGGGCGAGAGACTAAACATAGTCAGAGAACACATTGTTTCCCTCATTATGATGGACATTTGTTAGATTTATTTTGGACTGGAGCAGATACTGTATTTATTTTCCCATAACAGAATTAAGAGGAGACAAATGAGGTGTGGTCTGTCCCTCCGGCAGATCTGTGTAATAGCTCTGATAATTTGCTGTTTGCTCTGGAGAGCGGCCATGTTTCGGTTCTGACACAGGGAGGGAGGAATAGACCTCGACACAGCACGGCTCCGTAAAAACAAAGCGAAGGGGAGCAGGTCATAAAACTGTGTAGGTCAGGAATGCGAGGGCAGGAACGAGGGGATAAAACAAATGTTCTAATGGCAGCCGTTTGCTTCACACACAGGAGGAACTACCTCCCAGTCACAACTTCCCCTTATCAGTGATGAGGAATACTGGACTTGTACTGAACTTGACTCCTGCCAAAAATAAATACGTGATTAGGTGTGTAAGTGAACACACACAATTTTCTATTCTGTTATTTTACAGACTGATGGACGACAAGATAAATATCTAACAACTTTAGAGATTAATTTTAGTTCATTTAAGTGACTTGTATTATTTATGATCATGATCCTTAAATTACAAACTAATGTATGAACCACTTATGATTCATTGTTCCCTCTTGCACGCGTCTATTATTTGAATAATTTTAGTGCCTGAAGATAAAAATATAAATTCACAGTAATTCTTAATAACAAATGTTATCATGTCCTGTGACCTTGACCTTTTACCCTCGACCACCAAAATCGATTCAGTTCATCATCGAGTCCAACTGAACATTTGCACCAAATTTGAAGAAATCCCCTCAAAGCATTATTAAGATATTGTGTTAAAATAATGAGATGTAACTGAAAACATAATGCCTCCGGCCACTGGCTCAGCTCACAGGCATAGAACATGAAAATAATATCTAATAATACATTTTGTTCTTTCACCCACCACCATCTGCTTGGTTGAAATTCACAACACACACACACACACACACACACACACACACACACACACACACACACACACACACACACACACACACACGCGTACATGTGCCGCATCCAGCATCAGCAAACGCAGATAGCAGCACCCTTAGACAAAGCAGGGAGATATCAACACACTTCACATAACGTAGACCTACAACACATATTCATACGCACACTCGCACTTGCGGCAGCAGACGTGAGGTTCATAGTCAGTGTGGTCACACCCACGTGAACAATGAGACGACACTGAGCCGACTGAAAAATAACAGTTATTAGAAATGTATTCATCATCCAAATAGATGGAGTTCATTTTATCTTGACTGTAGAGAACAGCCATCATTTTATCTAATGATCCAAAACCACTGCCCACAGGCGCCTCTGTGAATATTTACTTTGCTAAAATTCCCAACAATGAACACAGATAAAATCTTACATATGATTTTAGGAAAAAGACCTGACAGTTTGTTTTCTATGTAAACTAAATGTGTGCTGTTGCTCTTACTGACGATCTTAATTACCTGGATGGATTCAAAGTGACTTATTGCTCGAATAGCCAACGCTGCACATTCTACCAGAGGAACAATAATCCAGGTTTCATTATGTGACTGAATCTACTTCTTACCAAGATTAACTGGAGTTATTATTGTCTGGCTAAGCCGACTGAAACCACTTTCAGTCAGAAAAGGAAAAAAGAATCCTTGTTTTTTAAGAATTTCTCTAAAATCAAATCTGAAGAAAACGGAATATTGTCTTTAATTATTGTGCTGTTATGTTCCCAGTCTCCCGTTGATAAAAGAGCGACAAAACATGCACAGACACACAAACACACAGCCGCCAACATTGATTAAAGAGAAAATACTTTACCCTCCATTCACTCCGACAAACTTCAGGTTTTTCTTGGCTCCCTTGGTGCCCTGCTTGTCAGCAACTCCGTTTTTCTTCATGATGGATTTGAGACCTGGTGAAGAAGACGACACATGGAAAGAGACAGAAAGAGAGAGAGAGAGAGACTTTGTGTGTTAATGTTGTGTCTGTGTGGAGAAAGTTAATGTGTCTTCAAACTCCTAAACACAAAATACAGCATGGTGTTTCTCACTGCCTGCACCTATATGATATATTAAAGCATAGCATATATATATATAAAGTCATTTTATTGGATGTTGGAGACCTCAAGCCATTGCTATATGAATGCATTTGTGGATCAGGAGGTTAAGAGGGTCGCCCACTGACAAAAAAGGTCGGGGGTTTGATCCCCCAGCTCCTCCAGTTTTGTGATAGAAAAACACTGATTGTATATGTGTGAATGGGTGAATGTGTATATAAACCACTTTGATTGGTCGTTAAGACTGGAAACATAATATAGAAATGCACTGTGATACTTAAATAATAAATAATATGTACATTGTACACATTACAACAGGAGCTGAAGGAAATGAACCAACATGACCAAATGAGTGAAGAAAGGACCTGAGGGGTTTGAGAAATATTAAAATGACATGAATCATATGTTAAGACCTTGAAAGCTAAATCCAATTGAACTTGAATTTGTGAGCCCATCAAAGGGAAGAATGTGGTTTATTACAGAAACATATGCAAAGGAGCACTGGGGTTGTTCTGGAGGCTCAGAACTCTATTAACACTTTGTAAAGATTCATTTTCTTTAACTCTTCTACAAATGAAAATAATACTGTAACTTTCCAGAACCTCCACTCTGAATCCCCTGTTGGTTCAAATTCTTTCTCTAAGTCATAACATTGATGAAGAATTGGTGCATGTTCCTCAACCGTGAGCAGATAATAGGTTTACGAGCAAGCAGCACATTATGCTGGCACTGGTGGCTCGGACAGACAATAATAGTTTGCACATGTCGGCTTGTATTTCTTGTTTCTTGGTGTTTTTCTATGAGCCTGTATGATATCGAAGAACCTCTGGCTGCAGTGACGAGCACGTACAGCTCCTCAAATGTGGTGGGATCCCTGCGTTGGCAGAGAGCAGGGAAATTAAGGCCAGATCTGTACACTCCATACAAAGAAAACTGTAAAACTACGAGAAGATAGTTTACATGAAAACAGCAATATCATTTATCCCTTATTTCAGGAATGTGCAAATATAATAAGATGACAATTACTGACCAACTTAAGACAATTGAAGCCCTAGAAACTTAGCACAGGGCAACACCGGGTCAGGATCATTGACAACATACAACCTTGACATTGTCAGGTCTGCTTATGTATGTAACTGCCCAATAATTGATTCTACATGGGCTCCTCCGCTGAGTCCCCCTGGCTCTCAGCCCGGAAAGGCTGTCTACACTGTGCCTGACAGCAGACATGATGCAGAGGCCCTGTTATGTTTTATGCAAGGACATAAGGGTGTGGCTTCCAGCCAAAAGAAAAAAGGAAAAAGATCCCAGAGACCACCGTCTAAGGAGAGTGATGCTTTCAGATCGTGTAACTCCCAGGAGATAACAGCAGGCAGCGGGGGGGAGAGGGGAGGTTATGATTATATTTGGCATTTGAATACAATCTATTACTAACGTCTAATAAATAAAACAATGCTGTGATTTAACCTTCCCTCTCCTCGTCGGAGATAACACACCACTCATCTCCAGTCTCTGGTGACCAGGAGGAATTAAGAGTTCTCGGTGGGAAAGCATTGGGTTTTGTACGTGGGAGCTGAACACTGGTTTCATCCGAGGTCAAACAATGTCACGCTGAGAATGTCAGACGTCAAAGATGTAGACAGTGACCCCAAAGAAACAGTGACAACACAACACAACACACACACACGCACACACACACAATGCACTTAAAAGCACCGCTGTACACCGAACTCCCATCACTGAACTTAAAATGAACTGTGAATATAAAATATGTGTGATAGTGTGTGAGTGATTGAGCTCCTGGGCCAGAAACAGAACAGCGAGACATCAAGGGATAGAAGAAAAGCATCGCCTGTTTGAAGTGTGTGTGTGTGTGTGTGTGTGTTTGTGTATATGTGTGTGTATATGTGTGTGTGTGTGTGAGAGAGAGAGAGGGCCTGTGCTTGAGTGTCCATTCAAATGTGTTCTGTAAGTAAGTGCTTGTACTCATGTGTGTGCACTTCCCTGTATGAGACTGTGTGTGTGAGTTTGTGTGTGTGTTCATCCGTACGGTGTGAAGAAAGACGTGTGTACTTGATGTGAGCTCATCAGATCAATTCATGTCCCCAGTGCTAAGTAACCTGTGTATTTGCACCCTTGTATATGACAGCCACTCGTTCCTGTGTATCTTTCAAACGTGTGTTGCATAGACATGCACTGGGCTGTTACCAGCACTGACGACCATTATAATACAGTTTTAACAGATAAACTGCACTGAAGAGAAATCCACAGTCACCAAGACGTCAGGACTGACTCTGAATAACAGTATTTATCTTACGTCAGTTGAAAAGAGCGCTGATATGCAGTATGAGCTAAGGGACAACGTGGGAATCTGTCCAGCCGCTCTGACAATGTTTGGCTGTAGGTCGTCTTAATGGTAGGGAAATTAAAATTGAAGGCTCCAGCATTGTACACGCTCACATTACTCAACAGCCAGAAACAATACTTTGTTATTAAGTGGCAAAGAGAATAGGATCTGTGTATTCATGTTTGTAGTGGAAAGGATTCAGTGTATTTCAGTGTATTACAAATACAAATGCAGGTATGTGACAAACTGATGAATAGTTGTGTAGAAGGTATAAACAATGGGGGGATGGACTGAACCACAGGGCCTACCTTGTTCTTGCTGTTTTTTGGCCGCAGCAGCTTTCTGAGCCGGTGAGTAGAAGGCAGAGAGGACACTGAGGGAGCTGACCAGTTGACTCTGAATGGAGCTCATTTTGGAAGGGCCGGGTTTCCCTGCTGGTTTCCCTGCCGGTTTTCCTGCCGGTTTCCCTGCTGGTTTCGCCGTTGTTGCTGCAGGGACTGCTTTCCCCACAGGCTTGGCTGCTGCTCCTTTTCCTGCCTCTGCTCTTTTCCCTGCTGTCTGTTTCTGTGTGCTCGGGATCTCCTGCTGGCTGGCTGGCTGTTGAGCTCCAGAGCTGCTCCCCAGCTGTGCCCACTGCTCCCCCAGAAGGCCTGTTAACCGGGTTACGACTTGGCCCAAAGCCGCAGGTGAGGTCGGAGACTCGCCGGATCCTCTGCGAGGAGTTTGGGCCTCACCGGAGTCCCGACGAGAGGCCTGGGCTTCAGTTGACCCACGTCGCTTGGCTGTTTCACTAGAGGCTCTGCGCAGGGATTGTGTCTCACTGGCATCTTTGTTAGGGGGCTGAGTCTCACTGGAACTTCGACGGGAGCCCTGAGACTGACCTTGCAAATCGCTTGACCCCTGACGAGTCTGGCGGGTTTGGGCTTCTGATCCACGACTAGGAGGCTGTGACACACTGGATCCCCTCTGTGTTCCTTTAAGCTCTTTTGAGCCCCGTTTACCTGCAGAGGTTTGAGAGTGAGACTGGGCCTGAATGGATTTTGGACGGGTTTGGACTCCACTGGAGCCAGAAGACGGACCCCGGGTCTCAGCCTGAGGTTTGGACGGAGGTTTTTCCTCAGCAGACTCCTCAGAAGGCCTCTTTGCTTGGCTCTTGTCCTCAACCTTAGACACAGACGGGGCTTCATGTTTGACCTGCTGTTCTGAGAGCTGTGTTGGAGATTGAGCCTCAAGCTGAGGTGCATCCTGTACTTGTGCCTGGGGTTGGGGCTTTGTCTCGGGCTGCTTGGCTTGACCTTCACTGGATCCTCTGCGAGGACGCACAGGTGCAGCCTGAGGTTGAGGCGGTGTTGGCTGTGCCGGCTCTGCTGAGAGCTTCCGGCCTCTCTGAGGTCTGACAGGAACTACTGTCTTCACAGCTGCGTCCTCTGCTGCTGTTACAACCACATCAGTGACCACGGTCTCTTTGACTGTCGCACACACAATCTCCCCCTCTCCCGTTTCTTTCTTCTCTTTACTCTCCACTGCGATCGGCTTCATTTCATCAGTTTCTGTCACTACACTCTTTGTCTCTGTAATTTCTTTAGTTTTTGAGTCTTTCTGTGCAGTCGTACTTGTTTCAATCGCAGATTCTTTATCTTCTTCTGTTGAAGCAGTTGGACTGGTACGCTCTTCATTCTGGCTCACAAAGTCCAAAGCTATAATTTGCCCAACTGCACTTTCTTGAACAACAACTGAGCTCTCTGTGATAACTCTCGTTACCACACTTTCACTAACTCTTTGAATTCTTTCGTTTTCTTCCTGGTCCTCCGTGCTTTCACTGACCACCGGGCCGACCTCCTCTACTCTTTCTCTGCTTGTGCTTTCTCTTCCCGGACTCTCTGCTTCTGCACCTCTGGCTGGATTGTTGCCTGGTCGTCTCTCGGTCTCTGTCTCTGTCTCTGTCACCTGGTCGGTCCTCTGTGCCACCTCTGTCTCTGTCACCCTGTCTACAGTGTCCACCCTCTCTGTCTCTGTCCCCCGATCTGCACTGCTGGCTCTCGGCCCCCGTGGATGGTCTGTCACTGTCTCTCCCTCTGTCTCTGTGACTTGGTTGACCCTCTCAGCCACTGGCGTCTCAGTCGTCTGATCCTGAGTGGTGATCCTCTCAGTGACCGTTCCCCGTTCCATGCTGTTGGCTCTGGGTCTTGGTGGACTCATTGTAGGTACTTCTGCCTCCATATCTGTGACTTGGTTGACCCTCTCAGCCACTGGCATCTCAGTCGTCTGATCCTGAGTGGTGATCCTCTCGGTGACTGTGCCCCGTTCAATGCTGTTGGCTCTGGGTCTTGGTGGACTCATTGCAGGTACTTCTGCCTCCATATCTGTGACTTGGTTGACCCTCTCAGCCACTGGCATCTCAGTCGTCTGATCCTGAGTGGGGATCCTCTCGGTTACCGTGCCCCGTTCAATGCTGTCGGCTCTGGGTCTTGGTGGGCTCGTTGCAGGTACTTCTTCCTCCATGTCTGTGACCTGGTCTTGTGTTTCCACTTCAGTATCAGTTACTTGATCAATACTTACACTGGGTACAAATACTTCAACACAGATTTTAGCTGTATCTGTACCCTGATCTACTCTATCGACTGATTCTGTCTCCGTCTCTTGGTTCGCAAAATCTACTCTCTCTGTCACTGTTCCTGTGTCGATGCTCTCTCTTCTTGGCCTGCTCTCTGCTTCTGGAGTACAAATCTCCACTCTCACTCCCTCACTCAGTTGCAGTATTCTCTCCTCTTTTACCATGTTGTCCTCTATTTGTTCCTTTAAAAGACTATTAGTTTTGTCCAGCTCTTGGCTGGCCTGAGTAAGTTTATCCTCCAGTATCATTAGCTTCTCCTGCAGCAGCTGCACACTGTCTGGTTTCTCAGGTTGTCTTAGTTTTTCCGCATCTTGAATGTTGCTTGTCCCTGCATCTTTAATAGCCTCTCTACTTGATGTTAATTGCTGCCCTGCTGTGTCCTGTGATAGCTTGTCCCCTGCATGCTCCAGTGATTTCTCTATTGCTTCTTTTGGTTTGTCTGATTTTTCTGACGGCTGTGATAGTCTCTCAGATTCTTGTGCTGACAACTTGCCCATTTTTCCATGTGCTGAGGCACTCTCATCTTTTTGTAAAACTCTGCTTTTCTCTGTCACTCCAGCAGGTTGAATCGTCGGAGCTAAACTGAGCCCTTCTGAGGATCTGTGTGCTACCGGCTGAGTGTGTGACCCAGCGTCAGGGGCTGTTGTAGAGGGTGATGTGGAAATCTGTGCTTGGGTCTGGACTTGGAGCTCTAGCAATAGCCGCTCCCTTTCCTCCCTCAGTGAGCAGATCTGAGCCTTAAGCTCCGGGATGGTTTTAACCATTTCCTCCAGCTCTCTGACTCGCTTCAGTGCCACTGTGATCTGCTGGTGGAGCCCTGTTCGATCCTGGGGTACGCAACGTCTCTCTGTTACATCTGGTGAAGCACGGAACATGTTTTCTGTTGAGCCATTGTCTGGTGTTCCCACAGTACGATCCGGACTGCTTGAATCAGAGCTTTTCCGCTGCTGGAGGGTGACCGGCATGCTTGATGCTCGGAGCAGGTTCGGACGATTTTGAATCCCCCCAGTTTTCTCTTCAACACCTCGAGCCCCAGTGCCTGTTTCATCTCTGGGTTTAGGTGCAACATAACCACCCCCCTGACTGGTTGTCCCCCTGTTGCTCTGGCTGGAAGTCCCCCCTTCATTTGCCCTGAAGTCAAAGAATTGTTGCACCTCTGTCACCCGTGATTTAGGCTTGGGCCCCAAGGTGGATGTTCCTGACCATGTGCTGTCCTTTTCCTTAGAGGCGGGCCTGGCTCCATGCCCAGGGAGACTGAAGTTTCTTGGTAGTGTGCTGAATTTGGGTGGGACCTTGACCCTGCGCTGGATGTGGACCCTTTTGATGGTGTTTCCTTTTTCAATATCATCAACATACTTGAGGAAGTCCAGGTCCAGATGGAAGCCATAGGGAGTCTCCACTGAGTAGGGCAACTGCTTCCTCTGAACACCGCCCTCACTAGCCTTGGTCTGAAAGCCGTTGGCTGAAAGAAATAAAAATGAAAATCGGTCTATTAATCAACGCTCCTTCTCCCACGAAGCAAAATAACAGGAGCAATAATATTAATAACTGAAATCCCAAACTGGATTCATGTGTGCATGTGCTTGACAAACGACCCATATTACACATTATCATCTACAATTTTATTCCTTTTCATCCATTTGTTCTGTCAGGTTGTACGGTGCGGCACACATGGTGCTTCATTATGCAAAACCATATCATATCACTTACTGGGAAAGTAATTATCCTGCAGTGATCACGCCAAAACAAACTAATCAGCATGCAAAATGCTGCTCTCGCTGTGTCGGCTTATGAATACGCTATGAGACAGGGGAGAGCCATCACCTGAAGGAAATAAACTCTCGGTGCTGCCTTCAGGAACAGGGAGTTAAATATGTATCTCACAAATGTTATATAATGTAATCGAGACAAACTAATTGTTGTTACACTTGCGGAGACATGTGACATGTCAGATTTGTGACACAGCGAGTTAAAAGAAACATAATTGTTTATTTAAATGCAGACTCAGTGACACGCACCACTTTTCTTGTCCATCGTGGGAGGCGGAGTTCTCAGTCATCGACTTGTGTTTGCCACAGTTGGAGCTGGCAGCCTGGAGGAAACAGAAATGAGAGAGCTACGTAAGAAAGTGAAATATTGTCATCTGAGCAGAACCTAATTTTTACAGGAGAATGAAACATATGTGGTCCCTAAGGCTGCAGAAAAGTACGGAGCTTCAACCATATAAAAGTAGAATGGCACTCATTAGAGCGCATACCTCTGCCAACAGTCCCCTAATGAGACCACGTTTAAATTCACTATATCTGGATGTTATTTGGATCTCATAGATATCAGTCCCCTAAACATGCCAGATTTTTTTCATCAACATCCAGGAAATAATCTCCGTCATCCGGATCTGCACCAACATCTATTGGGTTCTTACTTGGGTCATTCCCCCCCCCCCTCCACAAAATGTCTTCCTGTTAACAAACACACAAATGTAGACAAAAACCTTGAAAATACATGTTCTCCAAAACCTACTAAATATTTAATTGTGTTATTAGAGCAAGTGAAATGCTCAACGGCTCCATACAACAAGAGAACAAATATGTATCTCTCTGATATAAGATGATCAAGAAGAACTTATCCTTGGCTCGGATGTCAGGAAGGAAAATAAACTGATTTATGTCCAATGTAACCTACAACGGCTTTTAGGAAAACATTTTAGAACAAGCTCAAATGTGCAGTGATTGTTAGTGGCATAAGAAAACAGCTCATTTTCTATTACATTAGAATTGTTTAGTATATAATAAATGTAATATAGTATTTATAGTATGGCAGCAGTGTTCACTCTCCAGCTGGTATAGTGAGGTGAGAGAAAGTATTTGCTTTATTCAGCTCATATACAGCTTAAACGTCAAATTGAATAAAAGGGTCATTATGCAGTTCATTATTGTGCAGTCGCAGTGACTCCACAGAAGATGAAGTTGCTTGATTCAATTATTCCAGTTACAAAAAATATTAAAAGAAAATGCCAATACATCCATTAACTTAATTTCATTTGCTTTGCTAAGTCAGACCCTTTAAAGCCATTATATTCCCCACAGCGCTGCTCGGGCCCACGGGAAGGGAACACGTTCCCTTCGGTGCCACTCTGGGATCATTTGTTCCAGTTGGAGAAGCCAAGACACCAGAGCTGTTTGTCCATTTTTCACAACGAGCTTACTGCAGAGCGCAGTTAAGTGAGATGGAAAACAATTCAGCACGGGGAGTCAAAACCTTTAAGGGCTTATGTAAAGCTTCCTAATAAAATATCCAATACTAATAATAAAATCCAGGCAATTGGCCCAGCTTTGAGAGAGCAGCCCGGTTTAAATCCATAATAAATGAACGCTCTCTGTGTACGCTCTTAATGCCAAATATCAACTCTAAGGCTATTTAGCAAATAGCCGCACATTATTCCATAATTTCCATGCAAATTTGTGTCGCTGGAGAAAATATCTGCTGCATAAGGGACATAACGTGCAAGAGCCTGGAGCTGTGGTTCAATAGGTGGTGGAGTTCAAACCTCAACATGTGAGGTAGGTTTCAGGCAATTTAAATTAGCATTTTCATTATGTTTTGTAGGTGGTACACAAGAGTATGCGGAGTACATGCATTGTATTTTTATTATGCCCCTGGGGTACACGTTACTGCATGTGTTATAACTGATGACATAATGCAATGAAATAATGAAACCGTAAAAAAGCCATTTTGCTTCAGTGGTGTTCCCTCGTATGTCACTTCAGTTTTATTTTTACACTCAAAGAAGATGAAGGCCTTGTAGGAAAACAAAAACACTTGTCTCCCGAGAGGCAGTTTTTCCCTTTTGAAACGGCTGCTTTGATATCTGCAGAAAGGATGTGAACACCTCCATGTTGCAATAATCTAAAACGAGTATGTGATACTGAAAAATGCATAAACTCCCTCAGTGCTCAGAAAAACAAGTGGCACTTTCTCTGTAGTCGCTCAGACGGTTCTTCAGCTAACCTTGTACCAACTGATATCTCACCACTTCATTACAGATGTCAGACCCAGAGCTGCAACTGATTCCAAAAGGGACATATTTAGCTCCTATTCTGGTTGATCATTTTATTTTTACTTGAAAAGGTTTTCATGCTCTAATATTCAGAAAACACTTCACTTTCCTCAAACTGTCCACTGCTGCAGCTCCTCTGTTCAGCCTCTGTCTGAAACACTTGGTTTCAGCTCCTGAATCTTTAAAGCCCCCCGTCCTGATAAGGCCCAGTCTGCTCTGATTGGCCAGCTGGCCCACCCTGTTGTGATTGGTCAACCTCTTTAAGCACATGAAGGAAATGTCGGCCTCCAGACTCGCTGCTAGGCTAAATTATGCAAATGTGGGGATCACATCCAACAGTTCCCTTAAATTAAATCAAGCCGGACCAAATTGTACAAACTCATAGATGTCAGTTCCCTAAATATGCCAGATTTTTTAAATCTACATCCATCCATTATTGTCTGGAAACTTGGTGAGAACACACTATCTCGCAACCAATTTTCCTGCTAATATGTACAATCATTTTTGTGTAATGCTGCTAATTAGCAGATAAACACAGATGAAAACATTAACTCCTCGATTTAAAACAAAACAACCTTTAAGACACTGGGAGTAAAGAAAAACTGAAAATCATCACATTTCTCCTTCAACCATAAAATTGCATTGTGTTGCATCCATTGCACTTGTCTGTATTGAGATGTATTTGTGTGTTTTTTAAGGACACAGAGCTGATTTACAGTGGTTTGGAGCAGCCGCGTGTTAAGCTGTGTGTTGGGTTGCAGAGCGGAGCAGCAGGGACACACTGCAAGGCAAGCACTTCACACGCTGGCAAGGTAATCAATCAACATGACAGCCCGTCCACTCGGGGACCTAAACGGGAACTGTGACAAGCTCTATTTGGTGTCCGTCCCGTCTTCATAGATTGAGCCGTAATAATGAAAAGACGAGGCGACCTGGAGCAGAATTGTTGTTACAGATGAACAGATACACACACACACACACACACACACACACGTAGGGAGGCACGTGAATCAACACACTGACAGCCACTGCACAGGGTCTGACACCGTGTGATTGCTACCATGGCAACCGCTCTTCCATCCGCTACTTGTGCGCGTCCCGGGAGTGAAGAGAGCACGGGGCATTCCTGACTCCTCCCGAAAGCTCAACGCGACTGCGATCGGCTCGCTGTCCTTAAGGCTTAATTAGCAGATTTGGGAACAGAGGAATGCTGCTCGTAATTGCTGAGTGAAGTACGGCCAGACCCCGCTGGCAATTATACACAGTGGGCAGGCAACAAAACCCTCCTTAATTAGATCATTACCGAAACGCGGAGACAGAGGTAGGATGGAGGGCGGACAGAGAGGAGGGGGAGGGAATAGAGACAAGAGGGAAAAGATGGAGAATAAAAGCTTGAAAGTGGCAGATGGATGAGACGGGGAAGGACGAGCGCTGACAGAAGAAGCAGGAAAGGTTGATGCTGTGGAGTCATAAAAAAAGGCGCCACAGTAAGAATCAGTGACTTGACAGAACAGCGAGGAGTTTCGTTAATGAGAGCGAGCCACACCTGACCTTCACTACAGTGTGAGTTGTGAGGAATTCAAAAAAAAAGTTTCTTCTTTTAATTAAGGTCACTTGTAATTCTTGTGTGGCTAATGAAGGCCTCGGAGCAACAGAGATATATCACGTTGAGCTTCAGCAGGGAAACATGCACGATGGGCATAAATGATTAACCATAATATCAGTCTATAAGCAGAGAGCATGAGTTCCTACATGCAGACAGTGTTGGCAATTAGTAGATTATCCAGATTAGGTTGGTGCTTAGATATTGGAAGCGCCTGGTGACACTGATGATGCATGATCCACGCTGGATTACAGAAATAATGACTATGAGCTGAAATCTTGAAACGGCTACGTCAATCCAAAGAAGTTGTATTTGCTACGAGGCTACACAAGGCTAAAAGGAAGCCACAGGTGTGTGTCCCTGTTTGTTTAATGCATGTGCATTGCTTACAGTATGTATTTTAATATGTGCGCCTGGTTGAGTCCTTGTATGTTTGAACGGCAAACACGGCCCGGGGAAAACACATGCACACAAACGTGCAGTCTGTGCGGCGCGCGGCAATCTCTCACCGCCAATCCAATAAGTGCGACAGCTGCTGAGAGGCTGTAACAAAGGTAACGTGAAGCCCGGAGGACAGGAGTAATGAGAGGACGGTAAATAAGCTCCTACTGACAGCCAGGGGGTTTTCACATGTCATCAAACCACAACCACAGCAATGTTGTTTTTTCTTCTTCAGGGGGGTTATGGAACCCAGGGATTCAACTCAGTGCTTAACAATGTATTTAATAATGTGGAAAAACACATTTAAACACATCGCTGGGGAAAATCTACAACCAAAGATATTAGCTTTGTCACAAACTAGAGCAGAAGCCGCTCTAAACCTGTGTGTGTGTGTTTACTCGGCCTGCGGTGACGCTTGGCTGCAGTTTTCTTATAGAAACTATAAAAGTGATCTGCAGTAATTGA
The DNA here is from genome assembly GCA_006182925.3 of Reinhardtius hippoglossoides. Classification (NCBI taxonomy): domain Eukaryota; kingdom Metazoa; phylum Chordata; class Actinopteri; order Pleuronectiformes; family Pleuronectidae; genus Reinhardtius; species Reinhardtius hippoglossoides. The sequence goes on along the minus strand of CM031683.1, from coordinate 22,373,100 downwards.
GCCGCAGCGAATAAAAACGTGCAGCTGGACTCAAAGTTTATTAATATTGAACGTATAGCTATGGAAGCTTCATACACAGACAGAGTTTTCTTATTAGATCAAGGAAGGCCACACTGACTGAAATCTTCTTCAGATCATGCACCCACTCGAGGATTCATGGATAACCACCAGAGAAACGCACACATGCACATAAAATTACTGCTGACCCAACCTATCACGGAGGGGGAACAGCGTTAATTGAATGTCATGGGTCATTACATTGGAGTGGCTGTGTGCTGGAGATTGAATTAGTCTAATACACTGAAACAGAGCAGGCTCAGACAGAAGACAGGCCAGCAGGAAATAAGATTGGCGAGCGCGGGCAGGGGGGGAGGAGGTGGGCGGATGGGAAAGGGACAGCGGGTGAGAAGTGTAAGCGAGGCAGAGCGGGGAGTGGCAGCTGTTCAAACTCATATCTCCCACATGCAGAGCGGCTCGACGTTAATGTTTCGCTCTCTTCCCTTCTCACACTCTGTCTCTGTGGATAAAAAGAAGGTGCGTGGATGCGTTGTGACCTCTCACACACAGTGAAGCACTGTGCACCGGCTGCAGCTGCAGCTCTGAAGTGTTTATCCGCTATCTGAGAGAAGCTGTGAGGAAGTGCGAGCAGCAGCAGAGCGTGGGGAGAAACAGGCGGAGCGGCAACAATAACGCAAGTTCTGGGTCCTTATCACAGGCCTGACATGGGACCGGCTATCTGTTTGCTCTTGCGCTGCCCTGAGAATATAAACACGAGCGTCCACCTCAACACACCGCTCTCAGGCCCAGAAAAACAAACTCACATGTGCAGACGAACGCAGCGATACAGATAAATATGCAAAGTACCAAATACTTTAGTTATATGCCGACTGAAGCACAATCTCGCCGGAGGGCAATTTCAGCACAGCAGCAAAATGCTTTTCAAACTAATTTGGGTTTTTAAAGTCCCCAGTTTTTAAAGTCCCCATTTTCAGCAAATAAAGCAACATGATGACATTTCTTTTTCACTTTAGAGTTGCTGATGTTAGAAATCGGATTTCTAGCCCCTGCACCACCACCACCAGTACTCCTGGTCTTGTTTTGCTCTCATCAGCAGAGAAATCAATTGAACCAGAAAAAGTGAGAGGATTTAAAACTGTTCACTTATCAGGTTTAGGTATTGTTGTTAGACAATCAGGGCTACAACTGTGACTTATACTTTTACAGAAATTATAGAATGAGGTGGGTGTGTAGTGGAGTGAAGGAAAAAGAGAGATGTGAAAACCAAGTTGTGTCACGTCTGAATGAAAGAATTAATGAAAAAGCTGTGATGTGACTCAACAGCAAACAGAAAAACCTTGGTTGAAGAGAACTGAAAGCTGTAGCCCACTTTATACAATTACTATTAATTCATATTGGAAAAACGCAACCAACGTTGATATAACACATTTCAATTGTATGATGACAATGACGTATTTACGGAGAGAGAGAAAATTACCCTATAAATGTCCCGAAAGTGTTTTTTGCAGATGAGCTCGCTATATATGCCTCGTGCAACTGAGAAGGGAGGAGTGAGTGAGTGAGTGACACAACCATGGATCACAAAGGGCTGAGCTTGTGCTTGTGTACACTAGCACACAAACGTCTGTGTGTATCCGGACATTTAAAGGAAAGGAAATTAAACAGCTGAAAGTTGAATTTGTCAGCAACAAAACGCACTCGTGCACACTTCTACTGCGGATTTGCCACTTGGGTCTGGTAGCTCAAGATTGCGTGGGTGGAAAATGTGTTGATGTTGCTCAGCCAGATGGTCCAAGGACTCTTTTCTATTTGAGCCATTGTTAAACAGTGTTTTAGTGTTTGATATTAGCCACAGCTCGGCAAAAATCTGCCTTTAAAGAATTTTACACATCACATTATGGAAACACGTCATAGATCACGTACGTTTTTTTTCCAGGCTAATTTATTTAATCTGTTGTTGTCCAATTTGTCCTCATCCGTGTCCCATTACAGAGACACTGCCTGTGATACAAGTGCGAGGGGGGGGGGGGGGGACGCGGCGGATGGTGCAATTAGCTTGATCTGGGGAGTTGTTGCAGATGTGTAGGACAATTTTGCATAATGAGAAAATGCACTGACAAGACAACTGGGAGCTGGCAAGTTTCCGATTTCGGAACCAAATCAAATGAAGGGCGTTAGCATCCAGATCATGGAGAGAGAGAAGGAGGGAGACGTTTATCTGATATCTCAGAGCTTAGTCTGTGTTTGCTCTGCAGGAACAGATCAATCCCTCCGCTCCGTAAGAGCTGTTTGAGCACAGTCCAGCTCATCCCCCTGCAGTCTAATATTATCCCAGTCTATGTATAGCACATAACAACAACATTGCTCAACTGGAATATATCTTTTGGGCCAATTTCCCCCACCGTTAATCGGTTCCATACTTCTTCATCTAGATTCCTTATAATCCAACATGATGACGTCTCTTTCAGTCTCTTTCTGTCAGTGCGTCTGTATTCAGCCGTGTCCACTGTTCACTTTGAGCGAAACAACGTCTGGATCCCGACCCCTGAGAGGAAATGAATAAGGGAACTTGTGTCTATGGGCTTCATTAAACAGTGGCACAAATATTCCGCAGGGCTGTCGTGAAGAGGCAGCTGTTTTATTATAGATCAGCTCAAACTCTGCTTTTTTTCTCCTTCAAATTTAAATGATGGGTCTGTACTGGGAAGAAAAACCCATCTTTGAATGCAACATGAAATTCAATGTAACTATAATGAGTTTATGTCTAGGATAGTGAAAGATGGGGACAGCTGTTGAGGAGGTGCTACTTGTTATTATCTGCAAACGTGAAATTAATTATTGGGGGGGGGAATAAATCTGTTATCACTGTGTTATTTAAGCCTAATGAGCCTGTTCTCTTTCCTGAGCGCTGAATGGAAGTGATTGTCTTTCCAAGCTCAGGGCAAACAATAGAAACTCAATAGAAAACAAAGCGACCAGAGCCACTCACTGATGTCTTTAAAGTCTGTCTCTCTATTGTCCAGTTGCAGTTGTTTCCTTTGCCTCTGCGTGAGGAAGTTACTTGTAAGAACTTGAAAAAACCACAGAGACCGAGTGTTTCGCTCGTATTCCCACAGACGACAGGAGAAAGTACAGGATGCATGTGGAGGTTGACCCCAGGGTGGGGTTTTTTTTCGGAGCAACATGGGAAAATTGGGAAGATGCTGCTGCTTCTAGATGTTACTATTGTGTAATGTGAAGGCTGGAAAAATGGCAACTTGGACATCAACTTCTTAACAAAACCTGATTAAAGAGAAAGAAGATTCTACTGTAGAAGGTTGTTATATTTTAAGATTTGGCCCAAAAACCCTGCAAAGCTGCGAGTTGTGATGAAGAAGCGGATAAAAGACGATTGTGTGTGATGTCCCGTGTCCATCAGGGTCCACTGGAGTCATCCACACAGACCAGAATGGACACGAGGACAGCGTGTGCATAAAAAGCTTTGCAGATATGAAGAGGTACAGACAGATTATCATTGTCCCAAATGAGGAGTTTGGCATTTTTTCCAGCGCCATCTTGTTTTCAGTAGCCATATTACGACCATGTCTGACTGGCACCTGCAACCTGCACCCATTGGACGGGACTAGCTGTCAATCACACGGTATCTATGTTCCAATGCATGCCGTGCGTTATCATCTATTTACTCTAAGCTGGGACCATAACTTACAAAATGTACATCATGCTATGTTGAAGAAGACCTGACACCAGTAACTGAGACTGTAACCTCCTTGGGAAAATGTCAAGTGAGAAGTAAAGTCATTTTCTTATAGACTTCACACTGGCTTCACTTTTCGTACCAGGAGTGCACGTCCATTTTTATATACAGTCTATTGATCATCCATTGTCTACTATTATTAACTTCGATCAATAACATCCAGCCCTTTCTTCAGAACACGGCCCTTCATGAAACCACGATAATCAATTTGCTTGATCATTGCTCAGATTTAAACTGTGCCTGGAGTATTACAAGCTGTGTGGTAGAAAACCGTTTGGATGGAGGGAAAAAGAAAAGATAAGCGAGTCCATATCAACTGTATCTGCCTGTGGGGACATGACCCTCGAGTTACCACCCCTGTCCCGCTTCGGCCACATCTGTCAAAGGACAGATAACCCCTGTGTCCCTCCCTCCAACTGTTTCCTTATCAGTGGCTCGCTCCTTCTCTTCATCCCTCCATTCGGAGAAAGAAAGCATCTTCCTTTATTTTAAGATGGCTCTCCTCGTGGCCTGTAGTGTTGTTTCAGCGCGAGGAACAGATGCTTGCTTTCATTAGCCATAAAGGAAGTGACACACCATCTATTATTCATCGTAGCGCACAGCCGACCCCTTCTAGCTGCATCTACGTTAGCATCCTGGCTATTTCCGTTCATGGAATTTAATGAGGGTGCATGGTGGAGTATCTGCTACCGCTAATTAGCATGTGGGCTATCTGTCTATGTCGGCGTCAGCAGTCGGAGATGAAGAGGAGGCTGGTAAAAAGATGAAGAGTAGAGAAATGTGACAAACAGCGGAGGGAGAAGGTGCTTTACGTTGCCATCGAAGACTAGATCACTTGAAGTGCTGCCAAGTCACATTACATCCACGTTCACTCTGTGTGACAGGCATAAACAACACACACACACACACACACACACACACACACACACACACACACACACGTACAAACACCAAACATGTATAAAATATTCAAATGTACAGTGCAAGCAAGTTCCATATGATGTTTTAACACACTCTCACAGAAACATGAGTTATAAATAAATCTGGGTCCCCTCGCTCATTAATTAGCACTTACCACTTACACAGCCAAAACAGTACACACACACACACACACACACAGGCAACAGGAAATTCCAACACAGCCGGCTGAACATGCAATAATATGCTGTGCGTGCGACACACACACCCACACAAACACACACATGCAAACACACCATTTATACTCTCCTACACACAGTCACACATCCTGGTGATACAGAGCCTGCCTGGCACCAGCAGAGAGCGTAGAGCCGGGCAGGCGATGGTGGAGCGGCACAGTCTGCAGAGCAGTGGGAGAAATCAACACTTATAAATTCACACTCTATTGATCTGCATGACGCACGATAACGGCCCCTTTCACCGAAAAACACATTCGGCTACCGCCTATAGGAAAAAGAAGGAGTTGGCTGATTGCCACACGGATTTGCTCAATGCTCATTTGATTGTACTGCGTGTGTGTGTGTGTGTGTGTGTGTGTGTGTGTGTGTGTGTGTGTGTGTGTGTGTGTGTGTGTAGGTGTGTGTGCGTGCGTGCGTGCGTGTCTGTTTGTGTGCGTGTGCGTGTAACGGATGCCTGATTGTGGCCTGCCCGCTTATTCCCTCCCTATTGTGCCAAAGCTGTACGAGCAGTGCCGACATTCTACGAACATAAATGCAAAACACACACACACACACACACACACACACTCTTTCACACTCCTTCTCATACATGCCAGGCAAACACATGTGACCTATGTTCTCGGCTGCAAAAATAGAACGACGAGAGAGGGAGTGAGTGGGTGGGGGGTACACGATCAAAGAGAAGATGAGCAGGCGCGAGGTAAACAAGATGGAATTAAAGCCGATGAAAACAGGGAAATCCAGAGAGCAAATTGTTTATGAGAGTAAATTGGTTTCAGAAAAAAAAAAAAAAAAACGCACAAGAGCAGAGGCAAAGGATGAGTCAGAAAAAAAAAGGAGTAAATCCTCAAGGGGTGGTTTGACTCTCACCTGCCACACAGCCCCCGTCACCTCCTGTCCTTCCTGTTTCTGTGAGTGCGACTGACCCTGCCTCTCTGTTAACCTCAGCACAGAGGAAAAGAAATAAAAGGAGGGAGGACGGGTGGGAAAGGGGTGGAGGTGCTGGCAGGCGCCTCGGAGGGAGGAGAAGAGAAGATGCTGGTCAAACTATTGGCTCTTCTCAGGATGATGGATTCACCAGCCGGCCCACTGCAACCAAAATAAATAATACCCAAAAGACTCAAGATAAATGAGCTCAACGGAGGACACACACACACACACACACACACCAACAAACAACGACACACAAACAGACGTGGTAATCAACTACTCTGCTCCTCTGTATGCGTCAACAGTGCAGCAACTTTAAGTGTGTGTAGCTGTGAGAGTGAGTGAGTGAGTGTGTGTGTGTGTGTTTGTGATTTCCTAAAGTGCTCATGACCACAAGGGAGACATGAAGCAAAGTGTGTGTTTGTGTGCACGCCAACGTTTTGGTGTGTGTGTGTGTGTGGTGTGTTCATTCATGCATCTCCTGTTGTGTGCACCCATGTGTGTTTCTGGGGTTGTGTTAGTGTCCGTGAAGGCTGCGGGGCAAAACGGCCTGCCCTACAATGAACGCCCATCATGCACCATTCTAATTATCGCTGAAGGACCTCAAGCAAACCCCTGCTGTGCTGCCACCAGGCCGAACGAGGCCTGCTTCAACCCGGGTCAGGCTCCTCACTGGATCGACAGTATCTCTCTGAAGCACCACACTGTCCATTGCTGAGGTATCATCTCTGTGAAACCAGAAGAGTAAACCCCTCAGTTAGCTCCGTCCAGCTCGATATCAGAGAGCAGTCTAATGAGTAAACCCATGGCTGGCCCAGTTGGCTCTGCAGGCCAAATGAGGTAAATAATTAACTGCCTTTAAATAGGCTAACTGCCCACACTAATGGGTCCTATCTCTTATCTCACTCCCGCACCAATCCCTCAGACCCGCCGGTGCTAATTCCCCTCAGTTCATTTTAAAGGCAAACATCTACCTCAAAAAACAGCAGCCAGCACGTAGCATGTGTAAAATAGAGCCTGAACACTTTGGCTTGACGTGCCAGGCGGCTGCAAAAATATATGGAGCACATGAAAAATTCATACGATATATTGCGTAGCTGTTGCAAAGTCAGGCCTTTAAATCATGTTGTGGATGTTCTTCGAGGCCAGAGGGTTCGTTTTAATTACGACTGGAGGGAGAAAAGTAATGGGGGTTTTTTGGGGGGGGGGGGGGTCTAGAAGGATGGTTTAGCAGGAAAAATTACTTATTACTGACACTGGTGATAGGGTAACTGTCACTTTGCACTTTAATTGTGCCATGAATCAGTTGGTTTACTCTGATGAGGCTGTTGGTAATGAATAAGTAAATGTGAGGGGATCATGATACGAAGCTCATGAGCAAACAACTGGAGACTAGAACATAAACCAAACAGCACCTGGACCCCTCTGCACAGCATCGTTGGAAGAAGCCATGCTCAGGAGTGTTTCCACAGACTTTGGGGGCCCCAGGCAAAGGATACCTGGGAGGCCCTAGTCATGCTTTGTATGTGCATACATTCAATAGTGGATTCTATTAAATGTTAAATATAAATAATTATCAAAAAATTCCAGAAACCGTCTCTCTGTCTGTATGTGGCTCGCATATCTAGAGAACTTTTCATCATATCGGCTTCACACTTTGCTCGTGTATTGATCAGAGCCAGAGGATGTCCAGAGTAGATTTGGACACTTTCAATATTAATAAACTTTGAATAAAATGGGAACAGGAACAACAAAGGATTCTCCAGTTCAGGGTTCTGCTTACAGAGTCGATACTTTGCCGCGTCTTAATTACTGCAGGTAACTTTTATCATACAAGGCAGTATCTTTATCATCAGCCATGTTTACAATGAGCACGGCACTAGTATTTTAAATGATGAGCACTTGAAAGGAGATCTCAGTGAACCAGATTTCACTTTGTATGACGTGTATTTTCTCTGTCCATCAAAAGAGATAAAAGAAGACATCATTTCTTTCTGACGAGTGTTGACTTGCACAGGAAAGTTTTGTCAGACACAAACTGAGACTATGTTAGAATCTTCAGCGTCTAAACCCCCCCCCCCCCCCCCCATATGCCTAAAACACTGCATGAAATCAGCTAAAACACTTTCATCTAAAGCAGCGGACTGAAAGAGGGTGTGATGCGGCCTCGAGGGTTAAGCTTCCCTCCTGCAGATCACATGAACCGTCTCCTGTCAGGAGGAATCAGATCGGACCTCAGAACCCGAGGATTCCTGGAGTCCCGTTGCTCCCTTGCATTTCCCTGCGTGTCGAAGTTAGACATCGTCTGTCCACCTCGCTTTTCCTTATGTTGATAGATGTGAAAATGCAATGTCGAAATGATGTGCACTGAGAAGTTGCGGCATCAGGGGAAGTAGCACGTGGTATTAGACTGACCCGGGTTGCAGGATCCCAAGATAAAGCAAAGGACATCAAAGTTTGGTGTAGCTTAAAACAGACTACTTTGTGTTTTGTGGGTCATCATTGCTGGAATCAGAAAATTGAAAAAAGGTGTTGGCCCTGATGAGCCATATGACACTTGAGTTAAAACCATAGACTGTATATAAAGATGGACGACATGACAACTCCCCGAAAGTGAAGAAAAACCATCTTGATCGCCACCTGGTGGCTGGTTGCAATATAGGTCATAAATCCTGCCTCCTCAAAATATACGTTAGACACATTTGTTCTCAAAGATGATTTCTGTCATTTTAGGTAGCTCTTATAACATCGATGTTTGTCCAAGTGTTTATTTTATACGACAAGTTTGGTTGTAATTAGCCACAAATGACGTCGTGCATGGAAGTTGAGATGCATCGTCCATCAGCCTATGGTTAAAATATATATAGGCTGTTTGAGACTGATGAGTGTCCAGGATCCAATCAGCTCAGCCCAAAGAAACCACATGGTGCCGTCGCCTCGTGGGCTGTCAACATGCAGGACAGGTGTAATGGCGGAGGTTGGTTTCTTGCAGGACCCAACACCTGCCTTGAGAAGTTTTCCTCTCTTTAACTGAGCAGTCCAACATTCCTGCGCAGGCACACGTGTCGCCAAGTGTATTGTTGTAACAATGAGCAGTCTCCCTGCTCCAGCGTGGGCAAAAACACACAGTTAAAATGTTAAAATAACAACAGGCAGCATTATACTAAGTCTGGCACCACAGGGAATCTGTAAATGTGTGTGTCTGGGTGTATCTGGCAGTGTGTGAGTGCGAAAACCCAGAAATTGCTTTAACTGCTGCTCTCCACAGCTCATGCACGTAGAGTTCAGTGCAACAGCTTGGAGTCGTGTGCAGTGTTTGCACATCTGTGGGAGTCACAAAGACACACTAAGCAAATGAGCTTATTTGTAACAAGGTTTTCCTCCTACTAATTCTTCAGCTCACCTCAAATCAGGTTATATTTTCGAAATACTTTGACTTTGCATGTCAGTTTTCACGTGAACTCAGTTCTGGGAACCGCAATTATTTCAATCTTTCATTACACCGGCTGCTGCCGTCTCCTCGCAGCATAATTCTGTGTGCCGCGGTTGCCGTTTCAGACCTCTGGCATCTTGAGATTTATGCACACTTTTGCGACACACAATTATCTCTGAGAGCGCGTCTGCAGTATGTGTGCGTGTCCAATGTGTCTGAGTGGGGGCAAGTGCGAAAATCCAATAACTGTCTTTATTGGCAAAGGTCACGGTTCTGAGGCGACATCACAGCTTGACGCCTTCTTCTCAAAATGAGCTGAATAAACAGGAACAAAATTGTAGAAGATTTAATAAAGTCACATATTTCTAATTTTGGAGTGTATGCTTTTTGTTTTGCCTGCGTGTCGGTGACATAGACTGTAAATAAAAATAGATCTCCACTTCCTCTCACTTTCTAGAAGTGAAATAACCCACCCAATCACGAGTCAGTCTGAGCTGTCAATCGTCAACGTTTAACCCCTTTTTTTTAGTATCCAAAAGGTTATTAAAAGCAACATTTAAAAAGAAATAATGAAATTACACAAAATGTCGTTGAGAAAAATGTATTTGACGTGTATTTTGACTTTTTAGTTTGGCCCACGTCCCATCGACTAACATGGAGTAGGTGGGGTTATGACCATTACAGGAGCCACGCAGGGAGCTGTCACATCATCCATCTTTACAGACAGTCTATGTACAGTATGACACTAAGGCCTAGAATTCCATTTGACGTCCTAAAAGTAAATTATGGTCGTTTATAGAAATGCAAGACAGTTGGTTTTTAAGATAACCAGATAAACTCGCGAGAGATTAATGATGAGGCTCTAAAGACTGAAGAAAACTTTAAATATCTCTGTACTTCCTCAAGCCCCGGAAACAGAGTGTGTAATGGTTCACAAATGAGGCTCTGTTTTGTTTGGCGATACCATCTCAGTCGAAATCCTTGTTGGCAGAACATGTGTTTAGACTTGTAATAATGGTTTTAATGGTTTTACTGGGCACCTCATTTATCAGCAAATAATGTACACAAACACATATGTACTGTTTTTTTAAACCAGATGTCTACATTCACTACATCTCTCAGGCTTATTATAATTTATACTGCTTTAATGTGCTCACCATATGTTGTGTGCAAGTACTTTATCATACCTTATATACACAGAACTATCTGTTCCTCCGAGTAGATACATTTCAGCTCCAGACCATATATAGTCTCGAGTCTAGACGATCCTTCCACCCCCGACAGATGATATTATTGGCCATCGCCTCCTGTAAGTTTCTTTCCTCTTTTGTTTTCATTGTTCTGTTTTCTCATTCCTTCGAGGATTTACACATGTAGGCAAAGGGCTAAGAATAACACACGGGGATACACACTCTGACTGAGAAGTGCAGGCAGACACTGGGACATTTTTTGGGCCTTCGCTCGTCTCTCAGGTCGTATTTTGTGCGTGAGCTGCTTTGTGTATATCGCAAACTGAAGGTGAGAGAGGCAGTGACGTGCAGCGGGATTAACGCTGAACAAATGTTGAAATCTAGATTACAAATCAGTCAGAGCTGCCGTGAGTTAGGGTCCCTCCGGAAAAGTTGTTTTGTTTTTACAGGTTGAGATCATAGACTGAAGAATAAATAAAGATGGACGACATGAAAGCTCCCAATAGTGAAGCCTAATATTTGCATCGCCCCCTTGTGGCTGGCTGCAGTGTAGGTCATAAACTACAAAGTCAAAGTACGAATCAAATAAAATGTCGACGATTGTCTGCAGTTCTTATCTCTGATGTTTGTTCAAGTGCGATTTCATAAGTGTTGTTTATTTGATGCTTTAAAAAAAGGGTTTGAAACATCATGATTGACAGCTGAGACTGACTCCTGATTGGTCAAATGCATGTATCATATAAGTGGATAACGTTTCGTCCATGTTTATATTCAGCCTGTGGTTTGGATACACAACGAGTCCTCGCAAATGAAGCAGCTACAATTATAGTATCATCATATGTAGATTAAATCCACTTAATGCAGCTTGACTATGAGCAATCAGCTCACATGTAACGAGAGATCCATCACTAAGATGATCTTGAGATGGAAAAATAAGAGTCACTGACCAGGATTTTCCACTGTGAACGTGTGTGTGTGTGTGTGTGTGTGTGTGTGTGTGTGTGTGTGTGTGTGTGTGTGTGTGTGTGTGTGTGTGTGTGTGTGTGTGCGTGTGTGTGCGCAGTTGGGGGGGGGGGGGGGTCGCAGGACTGACAGACATCCTGAGGAAGGCCGGTTGCTGATAAGGGCTTCGGGCAGGGAAAAGACTGTTTATACTTTGAAACAGACGCCCACTGAACTGACCACAGCACACACCTCACCGCTCAAGTGGAAATGACCCGAACTGTGCTGATCGCTGTGCGTGCATGAGAAGACACAGAGCGGGATGGGGCACGAGATGCAGACGCAAAACAAAAATAGTCTTAAAGAAAGAGGACTGCAGACTGAAATCCAAAACGCAGCCTTTTTTCTTATATTCTTTCAACTGAACACAGAAAACGCAGAAAATCTAACTGCACACCTTGCATCACTCATTTCCCATCCTACATTATTTTCTCCTCTCTATCTGTGGGTGTAATCACTACGTAAACGTGCAGGAAGGCAAAGAGGCGAAGCAAATGCAGAGAGAGAAGGCCTCTATGCCGGCGTGAGAGAAAAGCAGGTCAGACCGAACACAGGGAAACAGAAGAGAACAGACACACAACTTTAGTTCCTGCCACAATCTTCCTTTGTCTGCCTCCCTCACTGCTTCTTGCATTTTCTGACTTTCCCAGCTGCTGAAATCCTTTGTATTTCATAACAGCACATTTCCCTGGTTTCATTTCAGCCCCGGCAGAGTCACTATGACCCACAAAATACTTCTGAATGTACCGACGTGTCATTCCAGCTTCCACAGGGAAACTTGTTTTGTATGAGAAGTAGAGCGGGGGAGCATCTGTACCACAGTCAACAGTGTGCACAACAACAGCTGCGGTGTTTTTTTTTATGTTCGCTCTCCAAAATGTAAACAGAAGCCGAGATAGAAAAATACTGCGATACAGTAACAAGCCACAGCCAAACACTCAAAAATAAATGGGCTTAGCGATCGCTTCACGTCACTTTGTCGGCGCCGCAGCCGTCATTAAGTGAGCACGGTGGCTTATGTGGATTCCCATCGATTTTACGACTTTCTTATTGGAGTCAATAAGCCATAAAACAACAAAATCAATCTCCTCCCTTGTTGGTTCACTGCACTCTATGGAGATGAAGATGTGCATCAGCTGTCAGCAATTTAATCTGGGCAATTTCCACGCGTACGCATTTCTCTCAGGTACGAAGCAAGGCATCCGAAGCTCGATCACGATATGATCAGCTTTCATTGATTTTACGGGGAAGCGATTTCCAGTGGCTGATGGCAGGAGTGGAAGGGGGCATCAGTTTCTCATCGTCCGTCTCCTAAATGAGATCCGTTTTTTTTATTCTCTCTCTTTCTGTGTCTGTCTGTGGTGGTGACACGGTTTAGATGCACGAGGACAAAGTGTAGAACTAAAACTAGAATGGCCATTAGTAGAGTGCAAACCTCCACCAAGGCCCTTCAAATTCAATCAAGCTGCAGCGAATGAAACAGTCATAGATATCAGTCCTCTAGATATGACACATTTTCTCCATAAAGATCCATGAAAATCCGTGAAAAGGTCAATAAAATGCTAAGTTTCAATGTAACCCGTATGCTCTTATCCGTTAAGTTGTAATCGTCCACACATTTAATTCATTCTTTGGGAAATGCTTGCAGAAAAAGTGACACAAACTTTCTGGATCCAACCGTTTATTCAGAATCTGTCCCAGAGTTTTTGCTTAATCCTGTTAACTAACAAAACAAAATGAAAGCATATCCTCCTCGGCAGAAGTAAGAATTGGAGAAAGAACAGAGGCCACAGAATGAAAGATTCAAGGAAAGAGAGATATAGAGGAAAAGAAACAGATGGAGAGAGAGAGAGAGTTTTATCATTAAGTGTGGGTGAAGCTTGGCTGAGCAATAACTTGATTGTGGCTTTGGGTTTGCTCTCTCCCACAGACAGCCTCTTCCTGAGGGCAGAACTACACAGACTGCAGGCCGGGCTCTAATATCACTTATAATCACAGCCAACAAACCACAGCTACAAATCGCCGGGGGGGGAAGATGGAACAAAGTAGAGGGAGCGAGACAGTGTTTATGTGTCTGTTATTTTATCTCTGTTTTATGAGCTTTATACAAACACATCTTGTATTTCTGCCTTTGTTGGCGTATCTTCTCTGGGTGTCTTCCTGACCATGAATCAGGCCTAAGGCCACCGAGGCTTAAACAATGACCAGAGCAGACAACCAAGGTATTTCACCCCCTGCAGCCTATAGGGACTGGGTTGTGCATGTAAACAACTGCAATGATATACAGGCAACAATGGGAGGTGGTGGCCTTGGAGATCAAAACAGTCCTGGTGTGGAATACGTAAGCACATGATGTAGGATAACTCTCAACCGCTGAATGTTAACTGTGATCAGTTGACAAACTTAAGACGGTTGACTTTCTCTGAGAAATGATGTGTCCACGCAACTCAACCGCAACGGTGCCCCGATCTAAACCTGCCTGTTTGGACGGGCCGTTCTCTTGGCCTGTGGTGTCTCTTCTGAAACCGTTAAAGTGACCTGCAGAGATGAGCTGCAACGAGTAAAGACCTGCTGCCGGACTCGGTCCACGGAAACCCTGAAGCCACCGCTGCCGCACACAGAGCCGTTCACCTGTTTGATTCAGAGCTCAGTGAAGCTCGAGTTAGTGTAATGTGCTGTTGTCACAATCGACAACATCACTTACGTTGATGAGTCCCAGCCGCCGCCGCTGCTAGAGCGCCGGCCGCCTGTTTATCCAAAGCCTATTAACATTGAAGTGACACATGCCAAGTGTGATCCAATGAGATGAACGTGTGTCATTCCAAATGCAGACAGACGGACAGAGATCTCTGGGATCATTAGATAGATGAAGCTCTGGACTCTCCTTCGCCTGACAGTGAAGCAGTGGGAAGCACAATTTGATGCTAACACTTCGCCGATTGCCTCATTTGTATTTTATTCTTCTTGTTGATCAGATTCAGTCCGAGATCCGTCCTTATCGACCTGCTGTTGTCCTTTGAATCCTCCTTATTTTCCTTTATTCATGAAATAGACTATTCTGTATTTATGACTGTTTTGTGGCAGCCTATTTTCCTCTGTCTGCAGCTATATTTTCTACTAACCTATTTCGTACTAAATTCCCTGTAGGTGATGTAAAAAATTAAATACTAAGCTATTATTCTAACCCTTTTGAAAAATGGGGTAACTAACTTAATATGACTAATACATAAAATGGTATATTAGAGAGATAACTTACTTATACAGTAATACAACATTGACTTTTTCTTATTGCCCACTTCTAAATGAAAATGATGGGCAAAATGTTACCATGGCTCATATTAAAAATGGATTTATGATGAAAAAGGGCAACAAACACAAAAAAGCTGCTGGATTGAAGAATTCCAACAAACTAAAATTACATTCAGAACAACAGATGTTCTGTTCCCAAGTGGTTCGGCTGCTTCCAGGTTCCTCTGAGCACATTGTGTGTGCCGCGCTGCACGAGTGGTAAACAGTGTCGTTAGCCAGGAGGCTGCCTCAGCTCTCGCAGCGAGGCAATTTGTTGAGTCTGAAAGGAAGCTACACGGGGTCGCGACCTTGTCTGAGCGATTCCCAGGAATCTCTACTTACATAAGTGAAAATGTGAGGTAGGTGGGGGGGGGGGGTTGATGCTAAAGGGGTTAAACAGATTCTGTCGGTGTTCACGCTGTAAGAGTAGCGTGCTGTCGGTGACGGGTATGACAACAAAATGCTATGATTACCAGGAAAAAGCCTCAGAAATCAGATGTGGGTCTGAATTATGCAGCAAAGAGGCTTAAAGGTTACAGAGACAAAGGTCTGTTTCTAACATATACCCGTCGCATGGCCCACGATACTCCTACTCTGGACCATTGAGACCCACACACACACACACAAAGCAGACCCATCTTTATCTGCCCTGGGGGAGTCTTTTGTTCGACTATAATGTTTTTCCTATGAGTTAAAAGGAGAAAACCCACAAGATAGCGCGAACATAAATCTTATAATTCAAACAAAACGCTTTGAAATCGCTTAAAAAACTCGGGCCACATGTTGGGAATGGCTCTTGGGGGATTTGCATAATTGCTGATAACAATGATTTCTTTGGGTAAATAAACTGGTCCTTTGTGGGAACGGGTCTGGTCTCAGCAACATGCGAACAAAAAGAATGCAGACTCGTGAATTTTACTCCTACGCCATGTTTTTTTTTATCAGATCGGCGAGAAGAGTTGAGGAATATGTTATAAAAGATGGAGAGAAACTACTAGAAGAAGGGAAAACAGAAGGAGGCATCGGTGGTGACTTCCTGTCATGTATGTGAAGTCAAGGGTTCAAGTTTGGCTCGCAGACCCTTTTTTGACACGTCACACTCGCGCTCTTATCTTTCCTGACACTCTCCGTGGCTCCTTATCTTTAAAAGCCAGCGTCAAACTAATATGGAAGATGAAGTGCAACCAAAGGGGAAGGGGTTTGTTTATTGGAATTGTGGAGCAACAGCTGCCTACAGCCACAGAGACACGAGTCAGGGCTGCGTCCTTTCATCCTTGTCTCGACACCCATACTTCTTTTCTTCGCCCTCTCTCCTCCTCTTCCATTATCTGCGTTGCCACAGTAGGAGGCCCACTAAATACAGCCGAGCGCCGCAGGCAGGAGGACGGCACGACGGCAAGACAGAGGAATGAGGCCCGCTGGGTTCACCAAGATTGCCGGGGCCACGGAGATGTTGAGCGGTAAAGTATGGGGTAATAATCGAAGTTGAGGTTGAGGCTGAGCGAAGGAGACTGACAGATAATGAGAGTGATGGAGTCACTATAGGAAATAAGAAGTCAAAGAACTGGTTCAGAGAGAGAATCAGATGTTTGAGGAACCAGATTTTCAAAATGGAGGAAGCTATTTGTGCTTTTTAACTGTATTGTACCAACCACCGTTATTTAATCCTCCTTAAGTTTTGGGGGTTTTGGGATTGGGGTCTTACTTTAATATGAATAAAGAAGTGAAGCAAATATGAAAACAAAGAAGTTGTGTATGAACTTTTTGCCAATATGTTCAACATATTTGTGAATATTTGTAAAATTAAAAAACGTACCCTGAGAATGTTTGAGACAGGGGGCAGTAAAGCTCAGGAGGCTCCTCCAGAGTGTGTTGAATTGTTCTTGAGTCGGTGAATGACATGTTCTTCATGAAGCTGCGTGAGTGGGCGTCAGACTATAAATACATAAACACCGGCTTCATGATACATCTCTCTAATGTGGCGGGGAATCAGAGAGTGAAACCCGACTCTAAAGCCGACCTGCACTTTAGCTATGAATCAAATCTCGTCTGTAGATATCCACAGTGGGACTGTAATATAAAATAAATCAATTAAAATTAAAATAAATCCACCTTCATCTGCTCCTCAAAAGAAATTATTCTAAGACGGATACGAGACAGGAGTCTACGTCTTTTGCACTAACTTTTCAAATGTAATCATGTACAATCTTCAGAGCCAAGTGTCGGGAAGGCAGTAAAACTAAAGACCAGATATGACCTGGTGCCCAACAGTGACGGATGAGCTGGACAAGAAGAACTTAACCAGGCTGGGGGGGGGGGGGGTCACTGTGGCCTCATATCTCACAGTGGACGGAGGATTTATAGAGAGAAGCTCGGAGAGTTGCTGTGACTGACCAGTGTTTCCAGCAATTTTCAGATATGAACTCTGGAAGATGTCTGCACAATGGAGTCCAGACGTTGACCAGAGTTTGATGCAGCGGGAGATTCTCCAGTCAGATGCCTTCACAGAAGAAAAATCTCTGGAGCGTTCAGGCGAGGGGAGGCAAAGCAAGCAAAGACGTGAAATCTCGCTGTCTTTCCAAGTTGACATCTTTCGATTTCTTTCTTCGTCACACGTCAGAAACTTCCTCCATGAGCTCCCTCTCTTGTTGTGAATCCTCTGGATAATCTGCTGTATTCACTCGGACATTATCTGGAGTTTTTTGGGGATAGGGGGCTGACAGGAGAAACTCCAGAGAATGTACAGCCCCTCTGGATAATTTCAGTAGATATTCCGGAGTCCGGTGAACGTCTGAAAGCCCCTGAAACCACCCACCACCTCCTGGAATCACTTTTGGTTATGACTGGGCCGGAGGTTGAGAAAAAGCAAGTGAGAGTGACGAAAGTGAAGAGAGGAGATGTAATCATACACTAAAGGACAGGAAGGAGAAATGACAGCGAGGCACAGTGGAGATGAGGGGTTGTTTATTATTTGACGTGCCTGTGGTGCACACATTGGTCTCATTTCCACAACAGGGCTTTTAATTTCCTTCCCGTCATCGCTGCCAGCTGAGATCTCATTAGCCGTCAGTGTGGAAGCCTGTATTTTTACATTTTTTTCTCCAGCATTTGAAGGAGGCCTTTGAATTTCCACTCATTTCTGTGAGAAGCGGTGCAGCGCTGCCTCCCTGCTTTTTCCATCTTTCTGATCACGTCCGTGCAATCACTTAAAAACATTTTGAAAGTGCTTTTGATCTTGCGCCGAAAGCATTTTTTTCACGACCAACACTCGTTCAACCCTGCTGCAAAATGTTGTTGTGCTTTATTCTCCGATTGACAGCAGTGTAGTTTGTTTGTCGCTGGAGATTTTCAAAAAATATGCACACCAACGTACACGAAAAAATGTGGCCCACATTTACTGCAGCTTAAGAGCATGCAGTATGTTCACAAATTAGGAACACACACACACAAGCACACACACACACACACACAAACACATGCAGAGGATCTGGGACATGCTTAGCTGTGCAATGGGGACATCATCTCAACCCATCCCCCGCTTCTCACTGCGGCTGAATCCTTAAATCTCATCCGCCGACAAATCTATCAAAAACAATACGTCCTGTAGGGGGCTAGCTGCTCCGGTGTAGCTAAACCCCCAACTCAACTCACCTCATTCTGTCTCTCACCCTCTAACAGGAGCCATTCATCTCTGCACTAACCACTGTGCGCTGGAGACAAGTAAGAAGCTCCAAATTCCTGCCAGAGAAAAGACCAAAAAGGCTTTATCTCTCCCTTGAGCACGTGGAGAAGGAAGCAGACGGGGAGAGATGATATTAATACATGTTTATATGGAAACCTTCCAGCACTCCCAGCTTCCTCGTGCCAAAGCAAACAGTTCTCAGAGGAGACAAGGGCATGAGACAATGGCTTCTATTTCCATGAAGATGCTACTTTACTGTTGCCAAGCTCGTTTGATATCCTGTGAGATATGGGTTGAGGCCTTCATGCACGCTGACCAAACGTGGGTCATAGAACGTTTGCTCTATGTTTATATATCTGTACACTTTGGAGTTGCACACACACGCACACACACACACACACACACAGGTTTGCGCAGATATCCTTCTTAGGGATTTGCATTGACCTCCATTCATTGGGAACAGCCAAACCAAAACCAAAACCTTAACCAATGACCAATTCAGGCCTAACCTTGAACTTTCCCGACCAACAATTCCCATCTTAACTTTAACCACGACCTCAGAAATTACATTTGTCCTCATCAGGACCAGGCTTTAGTCCCCATGAGGTCTACTGGTCCTGACAAGGTCATTTTATTGCTGGAAAAGGTCCTAAAGAGGTAAAATACCATTATAATATCATGTGTTAGCGGTAGTTTTATATAAATACATACAATTCAAAAAGTGCCATTGTAGCAGTTGGGAATGAAACATGCAAAATATATTTTGGAATTGATCACAAATTTTAAAACTGTTTTCTTAAGCGTTTGCTTGATGTTAGCAGCACACGAGGCTTTATTCCTTGTAGTAGTTTGTTTCTGACATACTCCTCTTGAGATGATGTTGATTTCTCTCCTAGACGTTTTTTATGTGTCTTAGTATTTTTGATATTTTGTGTAGTTGCTCATGTGTTGCACTAATGATTTCAATTTTTCCATTGGAAGAGGTGATCGATATTGTCAATACAGAACTTTTACAGTAAAACAGCAGGCCGTGTAAAGTTGTGTGTCTGTGTTTGCAGTTCGATATGAAAATCAGCAACAACACTGACCCCACTGACCAGCTGTGACCAGCTGTTGTTTAAAAAGAAAAAGTCTGTCCAGGACAAAAACAACACGCAGACATTTAATGTGAAACATTGTTGTTGTTTTCATGCAGCTCATATTGTTATCCTCACATTCGTCATCACAGAGCAGCTTTAGAAAAACAAGGTTATCTGTGGATTCTGGCTCGTGTCCACTCTGACTCCACAGAAACATTCAGCTGATTTGTTATCCCTCTTTTTTTTGGGCCAATTTATTTTACCAAAATCTGTTTGTGATATTTAGTTTGTGAGCAGCGCTGATCTAATACTCTTTTGTTTTGCTCAGGGATTTATTTCTAAATCCCCCGTATACAGTCGGCCAACTGATAAAATGGGGGAATTGTCTTGTGAGTTAAGTGAATTTAGGAGCTTGTGTGTGGCCACAGATTTATTTGTAAGAATATCACTTTTGAAAATGGATTTCAGGAACTTTTGTGGCTTAGTTGACAGATAGAAATCATCACTGTATCCGGTGCAGTCAGTGTCAACAGAGCCAGGTTGTGCTCCTCTTCCCTCCTCGTTCTCTTCTAATGAGCTGAAAGGTCTGCTCGGGTACCAACTCGCTCCCACCCAGCCCCTAAATTGTCCTCACCTCGTTAACCAGCTCCCACTTTTTTCTAATCACAAGTCCGTTGCTGCTTCGCCATGAGCGAAATCGAAAAGTCTGAAAATAAAACATCCCAGTCTGTGTCACGTAGCATGAAATATGATAATGTATGTAAGAGACAGATTTTCACAGGGGGGAAATTGATTTTCCACTCGGTTTGCGACTGCGGCTCAATCCATCACTTTCTGCATCTGAGCCGAGATGAAGGAAGTGTTGGTCGGAGGCTTGTAGCTGCACCTGCTATTTTCTGATGTGGTTTATTTTGTAATAAGCAGTTTTTCGGGGCGTTGAGGAGACGAGAAACATTGTAATTCATAGTAAAAACACAAGTGTGTTCAGTCGTTTGCTGTAGCAGTACCGTCTGTCATATGGGCTCACGGCTTTCAGACAAAAGGCGATGATGGATGGAGCGGATGTGTAACTTCTGAAAACAGCCTGAGGGGCAGGTGTTAGGGAGAGACTGGAAAAACAACCATTAAACGCTGGGCCAGTATTAATGGGCAGATTTACATATGACAAGAACAGGAACAGGACTCGAATCCAGATGATTAATGAGGTTATCCAAATGTGGAAAGGAACTGGAACCATAAAACAATAATTTATGTTCTGGTTTCACCCCCTGTCCGTCAGGGATTTTTATTTCACTTTCTTTAACTTTGAGTTTTTCCAAAGGGGACTGTTGCACCTTGGCTTACTCTCTACTGAGTACCATCCTAGTTGTTCATATTTCAATGTGGCCTAATAACAGCTTGAAGTTGTGTGTTTATCTAAATCTACATGTGGTTATTTAAAACAGATTAAAAACAAAGGTGCCTCCATTTTCGCAGCTTTTTTTGGGGTTCAACATCTTTCCAAATAGAAAGATTTGTGATTTCCTAATAAACATTGAATTTTAAGTTTTATTTGGCAGCAGGACGATGCAAAAGCTAAACTTATGCCCATGATGCCCATTACATTAGATTTGATTGGGTTTAAGGGGACACTTGGGGCTTGTCAGAGGTTTGAGCTCGACTGAAGTTTGTTTATCTATTTGTTTCTAAGCAGGATTACTACGAAAACTACTGAACATATTTCCTAGAAAACTGGTGGAAGGAGGGGACATGGGCCAACTCATTAAATATGGGGGCGGATCCACACAAAGGAGTGGATGCAGGTTAGGTGACATATCTGTGTGCTGTGTGTGTGTGTGTGTAATTTGATGCAGCTTCATTGATTTACAGGGGCTGTTGGGCTTTGGCGGAGCTCATTCTAGTTTTATTAAGCGTCTGAGTTCGTCGACCTGTCATGTCAGTCGTGCTCCCCCCCCCCCCCCCGGTCTCCACCTGAGCAGAGGTGTAATTATCCAGAATAAATGAAAGCAGCTGAGTGGGTCTGCAGGGTTTTTAAATAGATCACACTCTGTGACACAGGTGGAACTTGTAACAGCTGGTTCGGAGGAGAAATGCTCGAGTGAAGACAGGAAAACAACAGAGATGCCTTCGCCTTGTTCAGATCCGTTTTTCTAACTCTGCCTTTCCGTCAACGGACAAAATACGGACTCCTCTTCTTTGTCCTCTGCCCGTCATGAAGCAGCCGTCTTTCCTCCACTTCCACAGGAAAGCACTTAAACCACTCACTCTAATCTGTTAATTATTGTTTTGCTTCTTTTTTTTTTCTGACTCGTTGGATCGCACAGAATCACAAGCGCATGGTGCTGATGTGCCACGGCCCAATTTAATGGTGGCGGGCTGGCTTTAGCTTCCAGCCAATTTATCTCCTGGTCACAGCTACAAGAGCAGAAGGGAAAATATTGATCAGCGCCATCACTTAACACCAGTGTATGAGACAGCTGGTGTAGAGGGTCGGTCGAACGTAACTGTGGCAGCAGCATCGAGAAGTTGGGAGGACGTTAAATCTCCTTGAAAAGTAGAAAGGAGTTCCAGGCCGGAACACACATGAGTTTACAGATCATAAGTAGAATAGCACTGAGTAGAGCGCATACTTCCGCCGAGGCCCGACATCCCTTTAAATTGAATCAAGCTGCACTAAATTACACTCACTCATAGATATCCGTCCTGTCAAGAAACTAAAAGATCTGGATCCTTCATATTCATTCGGATCTACTTCTAAAACGATAAAAGATTGATACCTTTCTGTATTGACAGGATCTCAGCTACTCATTGGTGGTAGTCGCAGGTTTATTGTTCTATTTGTTACCTTAAACAAAAGCTGGAAAAACACTACTACCCCCCCCCCCCCCCCCCCCCCAATCAAAACCACAAAATGCACACACTCATTGCTACTGACCCCCAGATATGTCAGATTCATACATGGTTCTCTGAGAAAGGTTGAAAGTCTTGCAATTTTTAAGAAAGGGGGGATAATTCGTGGATCCGCCCCCTGATCCGTGCCAAACTTTAATGGTTTCTTCACTGACACAAATCACATCCTTCCACCAGGTTTCATGGTAATCCATCTTGTTTTTGCACAATCCTGCTCACTAAGAAACAAACACAGAGGTACACATAACCTCCTTGTTGGCAGAGGTAATTAACTGCACTAATCCGGCTTCTAATTGAAGGTTTCATAAAGGTCGAGTGACAGCTCTATAAAATCCACCCGTGACCCCAGAGCAGATAATGTGTGAATCCCATGCAAATGGAGACAAGGATCCAAACCATTAATTCCAAGGGCAGCTTTTATTTCGCTGTAAACCAAAAAGAAACACTGAGAGAGAGAGAGCGAGAGAGAGAGAGAGCGAGAGCGAGAGAGAGAGAGAGAGAGAGAGAGAGAGAGAGAGAGAGAGAGAGAGAGAGAGAGATAGCCAGACAGAGTGAGGACGGAGGAAGGAGGGAGTATTCCCTGAGCAGGGGAGAGATATCAAATGAAATCCATCTCCCACTCCTTTCCTCCTTACCGCCTCCTACTCTCTCCTTCAAGACGAAGGAAGACAGAGGGGAAGGAAGGGTTGCGCCAAGGTCACCTTCCTTCTCTTATTCTCACACACACACACACACACACACACACACACACACACACACACACACAAACAAGTACAGACATAAATGTAAATTCTCAGGGGAAGCAGAATATGCATAATTTGCACTGATGACGGAAGCCCTGCTTAATTATTCACTCCAGAGTTCACATGACTGCTACACACACACACACACCAGACACACACACACACACACACACGCACGCACGCACGCACACACGCACACACGCACGCACACGCAGAAGCACTCTTAAGATCCCCATAAGGATTCTCTGTTCTTTATACACAGCAACATAAATCATCTCCAGCTCTACTATCAGTCATGTCTGTCAAATTAAAAGTGACGCCTCGGAAAAACTCACAGTTGCAGAAAGAACATGCAGAATAATGCTGCCAAGATTTATTCTGGGAGACCTGGTTAAAATCATGGTCTGTTTGTTTGTCTGCAGAATAACAACAACAAAAACTACCAAACAGATTCCCACGGAACTCAGTGGAAAGATGGGACATGGGCCAAGAAAGAACCCATTCATTTTTTTGCGAGGATCAAGGAATCTTTTATCACTTTATTTAACGTTGTGAGATGCAATGTTTTTAAAAATATTTTCACCCATTTCCCAGATAATAACTCATCAATCTGTCCAATAAAAAAAGGGGCATATTATGGAAGCTGATGTCTATGAGCATGAGCTTTCTGGTGCGGATCCAAATAAACATCCTGATCTAGTGGATTTAAATGTGGTTTCATTGTGCTGAAACAAATTAGCACAATGACTGGAAACCTGTAACAACCATCGATGTGTAGCTGAGATAATGTGTAAGGCTTGTTTGAATTCTGAGTGCCATTGTAGTTAATTATGAATTTTTAATATCAATATTGAAAGTATGTATATGGTGTTGAACTGTTGTGAATTACATGAGTCAAAACTTCACATGGGAGGCAGAGAAATAAAAACACACACGGACAGATAGAGATAAGATAAAGGGATAGATAGAGCAAACAAAAGTTGAAAGGGAGAAAGGTCTGAAATTTCTTTATCTATCTTACTGGTCAGGATGAATATAACTTAGCACTGTTGGAAACCATAAGCACATGCACACACCACACATGTGAATCACCTGGAGGTCACACACCACAGCAGACAGAACAATCACAGTGCACAGGAAGTTCAAGCACAGAGCACGAGGGCAAAAGGTTAAAGGTCGGGCGGAGCGGTGATTACAAAGACGGACCCAGACTGTCAAATGTTCACCTACACGGATAAATCAGGAGAATCCTAGTGCAGTTGTTGCCGACTTGTTGGAGCTCGACGCCTTTAATAAATCTCACAGTGCTCCACATCCCCTAATTCTGTCTCCGTCTGAAGGAGACAACAGCCTCCAGTCCCTCCTCCCCCGCTTCAGCTGCACAGATATCCATATCAGCCGGTCTGAACCGCGTCCAGAGAGAAAGTTTATTTTTGTTTACGAACCTTTCGCAAATTACCAGCTTCTCTAAATAGGCCTGAACTGCTCTCTGCTGAGATGGAATGGGTGTATTTAGGTTCACTGCGGGAGAGACGGGGACGATTCAGTGACAATTTCAAGTGACACAGACACACGCATATTGTTTGACTTGGCAAGACGGGGGCGCACGTGGACGCACGTGGACGCACGTGGACGCACGTGGACGCACAGGCTATGAGCTGCTTTTATGAGATTATTGGGAGCTACTGTCTGAAACTAAATTACTTCTTTTACTGCTTTAAGTGCAGCTAAAAATAATAGCTGTGAATAAAACATTAAACAAGTCTGGAGAAATAATTTTTATTGCTGAGGAAATCTTTTGAAAGAGGAAGCAGAGCCGACTTCAGACTCCACATAAAACTCCTAAGTGGAGAATATGGGTACTTTCCATTCTGTTAATTAGGCCTGGGTCCCAATCAATGGACGAGTTGGGAAACTTGTTGGATTTCCCCTTGGTTCTGTTTCTTTTCACTCAGAGAAAAATGCACAATGAAGAAGGTTCTAAATAATAATAATAATAATAATATCAAGAAGACAACAGATTTTGTTGCCAGTCCAGGTCAGACCTAGAACTTATTGCTAAACCTGTTGGCTTTAGTTGTTGTTGGGTCAGACAGAGGTTGGGATCTCGGTAGAACCATAAACGAATCACTCTATAATTAGTTTGGAACCAGCTCCTCTAAAGATCCTTGATTTGATCAGGTAACATTGCTGTAGGAAACATTGAGGAAGACCTTTTGATGTCTAAAATCCATGTTTTGAAGGCTGGGGTTGGGTTTTTCACCGACTCTCATCGATTTAATTTGGCCAAACAGGCTGCGGTATAATAGACTGAGACATCTGAACAGACCAAATGTGTCTCCTGCAGTCCTTGGAGAAAACACTCAGCGATTTAATCTTTCAGGAGAGAAGATGGAAAGATATCATTCACTTATATAGTGCAGCCTCGAGGGCGGCTCGGGCAGCAATTTCCAGTCCAAACCCGACCGGAGCCAGGAGAAAATCGAGTAGATAGTCCAACCAACGTGGCCGCACCCAACATGAAGCAGAATATCATTTCAAAATGTTTTGGTCCAAGCTTGAGTCGGGTATCCAGGTTCCCAGTGCAGCCAGAGCCTCTGCATCTACTGGTCGTTAAGGGAACTCTCGCTGACTCGAGGCAGAAGCGCTTTCAAGCAATTCAGATGCTTATAAAAGATGTAAATGAAAGACAAGGTAAATGGGATATGAGACACTTCAAACTGTGATGTCCTGGGAGAGCTAATAATAAATATATGGTTTTTGATGCATAAGATATTTAACTGATCCCTGATACACTTGGCAGTGCCGACATAGCGAGGCTAGCAGACAGTGACCTGCCTTAGCTGTGATAAGCCAAACTGAAACATGCTTTAACGTGTGGAAAGGGCAGTTTTTACACTTTTAAATTATAGAGTCCTGGCAGCCAAGGAGAAGAGTGATGAAGTCGCACTGCTTTCCAAAACGCAGGCAGCGGCAGAAGGCACTCGAATTGGAAAAGAATAGGCCGTGGTCTGTGAAAACTTGGCTGCGGCGAGGCAACCCTCTGTGCTGGCTCCGAGCGCAGTTTTGCTAATGCATGTGTTTCTCGATTTATATTACATTTGCTCTGCAGTATTCTGTACTAATAAAAAATAAATTAAATTTTCTGTAACGGACTCAGCCACTCTGGAAGGGATTTAATTTGACTTTTAGGTTATCCAAGGGTGCAGGAGATAATGTGCGAATGGGTGAAGAGGGTAACTTAACGTGAGCTTTTATTCCACATTGTGACAGTGAAATATTCACACACTTTCTGTCCAGTACAACCAATTTAGAGCAATTCACTGTTTATTTAAGGGACAACCCCTTCTGGTATTGTTGGGATTAAAGTTCCTCTGTGAAGATGGACTGTATATAAAGCCAAATATCCCGGATTCCAAATCTACCATCTTGCACATTTGTAGCCAGAGTCTGTGAAGTCGAGATCGAGAGATGAAGCCGGTTT
Organism: Reinhardtius hippoglossoides; assembly: GCA_006182925.3. NCBI lineage: Eukaryota > Metazoa > Chordata > Actinopteri > Pleuronectiformes > Pleuronectidae > Reinhardtius > Reinhardtius hippoglossoides. Next base: position 22,346,430 of record CM031683.1, on the reverse strand, counting down.
ATGAAGGTCCCACCGATACCTGCGCTCGACCAATCGTGAGTCAATTATGATGCTTCACCCTCTTTTTCTAGCATCAAATAAGTAGTGGTGCACCGATTTATCGGCCGTATATCGGTATCGGCCGATATTCGCCTCGTTTACTGTTATCGGTGTATCGGTAATAAACTTGACTTTCACCGATAACATTTTCCGATATTCATTGGTATGTTTTCTGCAGCGCGTCGCGCCGCGCAGCGCAGCGCCAAGGAAAGCCAGGCGCCCCCCCTCCACCCCCCTGTTAAACCTTTGTGCGTTCACATGGGCTGCGCCGCGCCGCGCCAGCGCCCTTCACCGATGGTTTCGGCGAGCGAGCGAGCGCATCGCGCCAGGAAACAGACTGAATCACACATTTCACAACTTCCTGTTCACAGCACCCCTTTCCGCTAAAACCCCCTTTCAAAATAAGAGTCCCAATATACAGTCTATGCAAACAACCCGCTTACAACAGGAACTACACATCAACCCTCAACAATAAAGTCACTAAATAAAATAGCTTACATAAATGACATATTTTATATGATATAAATGATCAAATATGCATCCCATACTTTGTATTCCCCTTCTGTTGTCCTGGAGTTTTAATTTTCCCAATTTTCCCAATCCCATAATTAAATGTCCCCCTCTGCCCATCCACTACAGCCACACAAGCAGTCATATAGATAAAAAGAGAGAGGGGGGGGCTAAAGGCTTGCTTGGAGAATACGTGATTTACCCCCGACACCCGACATTGAACGGGTTACATACAACAACAAGCGGAGAATCGCGTTCTGACCGGCGCGGAGGAATATTTTTATTGGGCTGTTATTTAATTTAACAAATATAATATTTGTATTGGTCTACTCTATGTTACTGTAAGTACAGAAAGTAACATTTTTGTCATTGAGTAGGTAGTTGTATGGCAGGCAGTTTTCATCAAAAAATATTTTTATTTTATTTGTTGTAATCAGAGCCTCCTATTGTGTTGTGTTGCACAGCAGGCTAGTAGTAGCACTGCATCTTGACTTGAATGTATATGGCATTAAGGGTTTATGCTAGTGTTCTGTAAGGCTGCATTGCAAGCATCTGTTTACAGTTGAGATGATGTCTTGAGTAGGCCTGGTGATACTGTTACATGTTTGGCTGAATAGGTGTCTATGTCCATCCATGGCATCTAAAGTTACACTTGTCACTTTTTCTGTTTTTCATATTATTCAAGTAATAAACAAATATCGGTATCGGTATCGGCTATCGGCTAGATTGTTGTTTTAAATATCGGAATCGGTATCGGCCAAGAATTTCCATATCGGTGCATCCCTACAAATAAGTAATAAAAACCAAACTTACTGGAGAAAATAACACTTGAACAACATCATGTTATAAGAACTACCTAAAATGACAGAAACCATCATTACCGTGTATTTGGACTTTTTAGTTTTGGTCCATGTCCAAACCACTAACATGGAGGAGGAGGGATCTATGATGTGCAGTGCAATCAAGACACTTTGGCTTTGCGTTTGGGGAGCGGTCGCATTCTTCATCTTTATAAACAGCCTAGGGTGGGACAGCGGAGAATAGGCTTTCACACTGGAATTTCATGACAATGTGGTTTATGCAAGACAAACCACAAACGGGGAAATAGGGAAAACAGGGCATTCTGGGAGATGGGCACTTCAGAGGGATTCCCCTGCTCTTCAAAGCATCACAACTGCATGTACGCGCGCACACACACACACACACACACACACACACTCACACACACTCCCTTTATCTCTCGCTTCAGTAGATGGAATAAAGCCAAGTTTGCTTCCTGCCTCTCTTATTTTAGCCTCCCTGCCGAGAGCGCGCTTGGCCTCGATTCCTCTAACCTGTCTCTGCTTTATGCCTGAGCTCTTTTCTCTCCTGCTGCTCATCCTCTTTCTCACCGCTGTGGACACAAACCCATGACAACTTTGTGTCGCTTTTCACTCATTCCCCCCGTTGGCCTGGGCTGCTTATCGGGGAAATGCATTGGGTCGGTTTTCAACCTGCCAGTGTTGGATAGGCCCGCTTTGAAATTATAGCTTTGCATGCGAGTAGAAATGAGGACACATCCTGCAGCTGCCGGGGGGCTGGACACAGCACTGGGGGCTTTTTCTGGACCCTCGTACATCAGGATGAAGAGAAGAAGCGAAGGGAACAGGGAGGTCAAAGGAGGTTGAACGTCAAATCAAGAGGGACACTAATAAAAACATTAAAACAAATATTAGAGGATGAAAAATATCTTTCGTTTATATCCCAAAATACCAGCTCAATTCATCAACCAAAATGTAATCAAGCTGCACAGCAAGAAATCAACAGATAAATCATTTAGCCCATAAAATGTCAAAGTGCCCACATTTGTGCAACGGTGGGGGGGGGGGGGGGGGGGGGGGGGGGGGGACCCTCAAAGGTATTTCATTTACATTAGATGAAGAGCAAGAAGAATCTCTTAAAGGTTTAGGAGGTTGTGATGAGCAAGTGTTGAGCATTTTTTACTTAATGAAGAACTTGATTGATGATCAACTGACACATTTGAACAAGTGAGTGAGTAAAGGTGCTGATTTGCTTTCTGTCCAAATGTTCCCAATTGGGTTGTTGTGTTGTTGTTGAGAGCAGCAAAATGACATAAAGAAGTGTTTTATGAGAAGATTGATGCCACTTTCACATTTTGTGTGTTAAGCACCGAACTAGAGCCAGACAGCAATTAGCTCGGCTGTGCTGAAATTAGTTGACAAGCATGACAAGCAACCATCCATCCATCTAAACAGCTTATCATTGGAGGTTTGCTTGCGGCTGAAATTGGGTGCGAGGCTGGGTGCACCCTGGAAAGGTCACCAATCTATCATAAGCTGTTTTCAAACATTGAACTCCTTAAAATGTCCTGAAAATTGGGGTCTTGACATTTTCTGGAGTTTGCATTTCACATGTGAAGAAACACAGCAACAAAGTCACAGAGAATTGCGAAGGGGTAGAAAGTCGGATTGATACAGGAAGCTGTTAATGTGGCTCTATAACGAAACATGTGACAGCGCCAGTGCACGGAAATGTGGCACATCCATCAATCCACCTATCCATCATTTATAACCACTCGTGCTGTTTAAGGTCACGAGGGGCTCAACCAAATTGACGGGTCACCAGTCTATCACCGAGCTGACAGTATTCTCCCAAAATCAATCAAAATCCAGTCAGCAGTTTCCAGTGTGCTGGATGTAGCACGGGATATAACGGATTAGCATACCATTAAAGAACCTGCGCTGTGCGTCTATCCGGCAATCACCTTGACGGAAAAATAATGCCCTTCACATCGAACTGTCCCCGTTCTCCCTCTCCACAACGGGGGGGAAAGCCATCTGTTACTTCAGAGTCCGGAGCTGTAAGCGCGCTGCGAGTGATGCGAGGCGACAAACAACAAAGTCCAAAAGTTTAATCTCCATCTAAAGAGACATTTGGACCACTGTTAAGAGGTTGAGTGGGCAGATGGCCGGAGACATGCGGTGCAGAAGGATTAAGATGCGGAGTGTGGACAGAAAGATTCAGCAAATGAGAAAAGGCGATAAAGAGCTAAACAAGGAAAGTGTGCGAAAAAGGAGGAAAAACAACCAACGAGAAGACAAATGGACATCTGCAACCTCAAAGTGTTTTTCTGATGATCAGAATCGAGGTCAGTCACGTCCCTCGTCTCATCACGTATACCAGCGTTCACTGCCTTTTACACCACCTCCCTATCATAGATCGATTTCCTCTCCTGTCCGCAGCTTTGTCTGCAGGAGAGGATGCTGCTACTTGAGGGGCCACGATATCATGCAATCGTTTAGCACAAGGAGATTTAGAAAAGTGAAAGGTAAACGACGGGAGATATTTTGATGAATAACTCCGCATAATAATCACAGTGTGTGTTTGTTTAATTATCGTAAGACACTGACATAAATAGCCTTGGGGGTTTCATTGTGGCTGCCAGTAGTTTTCTTGCTCTCCTAATTGCCCGCCTGTATTTGTTCTCTGTTATTCTCTCGCTATCCACTTCTGCTGCCTCTCTCTCACACAAGCCACAGTATAAATGAGTAAAAGACCCAGTTCGTATGTTATATCAGCTGCTAGCCGTCCTCCCATAGCTGACGCACAGGGTCACCACAAAAACCCACCGTAATCACTTTTTAATCTCCCTCGGAACATGACAAATACATTACTGCATTCTGAATGCACCCAGGGCCGTGGACGTGTTTTAGAAACCCTAGAATAAATAGCCCTCCGCCTCTGTGGGGCTGCGGGGAGAGTTCCCAGACTCCCAGGCTATCGCAGAGACTCCACAGAGCTCGCAGCGTTTCTTTCCCATCGTGATAATGCTCGCGTAAGCACTGATAGCTGCCCCCCCCCCCCCCGACGCACCATTGTTCCCATGAATCACACATCTGGGAACCGGGCTGGGAGACCTGCGCGGACACAATTCTGAGTATCTGTGGACGCTGACAAATACCACTGTGCTGTGGTACTGCTAATGTTGGGCTCAGTCAATACAACATAATAGGACTGCTCGTCTGAGGCACAGGATATATTGGTCGCTGTCATCTCGGGGCTGCAACTCTTGATTTGCCAACTTCTTACCTTAATTGATTGATCTGTTAACTAAACAAAGTTAACGGATCAAATGAACCTGCTGCTAAAGACGCTGCACTCGATACCTGTGCCTTTCAGAATCACAGATTTCTCCTCCCGACATCAGACATTTCATTTCAAGTTATGTTCCAGTTACTGCTTTCTTTTGAAATGCCCCTAATGTGTTCCACTGAGGCCGATTTCCGGTTTTATGCTTCCCCTCTGGATATAAGAATCTGAAGCTCTCTAGGTTGTTTATTTTAAAGATCTCATCTCCTACTTGGAGTAACGTTAACTTCGATAGTAACATGTGAAGGAGTGAAGGAGACATCTGTATTTTCCCCATCACCTGAGGTCCTGGATCAACACCGTCCCTTAAAATCCTCCGAGGACATATTCGATGAGTGGCAGGTGCGTGTTCATTTTTCATCTGTGCCATCTCTTGCCCACTCCTTAGACCTTGTTTGAGAACCAGCACTCAATAGAGACATGGCACGAAGAGAGAAATAAGCCAGAGGAGCATGAATGTGACTGGAGACGCTGTTTGTTGGTGTTGGTGGAGTATGACAGTGATGAGAGGGGGGGACGCTGCGAGAGGGTGCTGGCCACACATGTCACATCGGGAGGCATGATTATCCTCCAGGATTACACTTTAATCAATCTAAAGCACTAGTCCCTGTCTGCCACTGTGCTAATCCCATCAAAGAAGGGCTCTTTCTGCCTGTCAGCTTATCGTCTTCCCATTCACCACCATGTTAAACACCTCACAAAGCTGCATGTCAAGAGTCCACCAGGCCCTCAGCGCGTGCAGACGCCGGGCCTCCGCTCGGCAGCGCCGCATCCGAACCACAACAGCACATTCAATTTTCAAGATGCCGCAGAGAGGGTTGTCCCGTTGACGAGGCAAATTGATTGTGGCTGTGCATTTTAATGTCAACAGTGAGGATTGGCATTTACAATTGTCCGTTAGGCTGCTGGTGGCTGCTTAGATACATCAATTAATACAATTACAGTTTTAAAACTATTTCTAGCATTCAAAACAGCTTTGGGAGCTCCTCTCTCGTCCGGTCGATACTGCGATGCCCCATGTTTGCATAATGGTAATGCAAACTGAGCAGCTAGTCTGGCACCCCCCCCCCCCCCCCCCCCCCCTAGCAAAGGGGAGCAGAAACCGAAATTTCCTACACACGCTGGAAGTGGCTGACCAATCACAATAGAGTATATCATTACTGAACATATCAGTTGTGAGCGAGTGTAATCTGTGTGTGAGGAGTGTGTGTGTGTGTGTGTGGGTGTGGGTGTGTGTGTGTGGGTGTGTGGGTGTGTTATTAATGTGTGTGCATCTGCCAACAAAAAACATGCAAAATATGTATTTATGCTCTTACACTCATTCGGTAATATGCATGCAACCACATACACCCACACACGCACACGCACACGCACACACACACACACACACACACACACACACACACACACACACACACACACACACATTATACAAATTCTGCCTATTTATACATCTCCAAAGTGCATTAATCCTAAATTTCTGAATCAGGAAGTGGAACGTGTCAATCGCTTTACAAACGGCTTCAGTCCTAGAAACAGAAAAAAATAATCTATTCATTTCAAAAAACGTACAAACTACATCAGGGGAACCGTGCGTGTGTCCCTGATGAAAAGCCCACTCTGCCGTCTTTCATCTCTTCTTTCCCCTGCTTCACTCACACACACAGCTGTGATGAATAGATGGATGGAGAGAGGGAGGGTGGGTGAGAGGGAGATGTGAAAGGATGAGAGAAGCCACTGAGGGACAGAGGTGCGTTCAAACACATAGCATACGAGCATTTGGGATAAAAATAACCCAAGAGCCAGGAGGAGGTGGAATTTGCCGACCTCTCCATCCACCCATTCGTGCATGTGTGTGTTTATGTATGTTTAAGCTCTGCAGGAGGATGAGGGAGAGAGTTTTGAATGCACACACATGCCGCACATACACTGACACTACACAGACACAAACTAACCCTTAAATAAACAGGAAGATTAGAAGACACACAGAGATGTACAGGTTGTCAAGTTAGCCTCCGTATTTTCACAGTAAGCAAACAGATGGCCACCCACGGTGATGCGCCAGATAAGTGTGCAACGCCCGCAAGACACTCCGATAAAGACCCGCCACGAACGGACCGAGCAGACGCACTAAACGCCGCCCATCTGCTTGATCCTGGTGACAAATTGGGTTTGTTACTCAGCCTGCCATCAAACCACAGTTGGCATAACCCTCCTAACTGAAATGGTTTAGGACAAATCTGGGGCTCTGGGTTGTGGCCAAATTGCCGCATTGCACAGAGAGATTTGAAGCGGCTTAGTCAGCTGCAGACAATGAACAGCAGTGGCATCATGACACAGAAAGACAAAGCGTGAGAGCGTCACTATTGGTTTGTGTTCGCTGGCATGTGCTGGCTTTTGCTATCTACTGGGAAACGGCAAGACCACACAGCAGAGACAACTGCGAGGCATTCAGGCCTGGTGGCACAAACCGCCGTGTTTAAATTCTTCTTAACGATTCTTCTTTTTCAGTGTTTTCTGTTAATTACCTGCAAGTACTGTACGTGCGGTGCAGCACGGTCCGTAGAGTTTGAATAGAGGCATTGTGTATTGTTTCGGCTCCACAGTCACTGAATTGAAAAAGGGAACAATTGCTAATTTTCTAGTTCGAATGGTTTGCAGGAGTGGCCCCTTGTGGACATTTTTTTATCCAGAGTCCGCTAATTATCGGACAGTGCACCTCCATTCACACAACTGTGAATGTAAACACACTTAATTACCATTGAAAGATGAAGTGTGCTGCCGAGCCGACACAATAAAAAAATGTTTAATTGTTTAAGTACTTTTACTGTGAAAGAATAAAACTACAGCCGGAATTTTGCAAAATGCTAATGTTAGCATGCTCACAATGACTAGGTACCGCAATCAAGTGCCAATCAGGGACCGGTTCCGACACGGCCGGTACCTAACAGACCCAATCACAGCCTCCTTTTCGGTGCCTCATCTCAGTGCCTGACACCAGCAAACGCAGCCGAGGCACAAAACTTTAAAGTGACAACTCTGCAATCTCTTTAATTGCCAACGACAACAACAAGGAAACGTATACACTCACAAATGCTGGCAGTTTTTTCTCCAGTGTAAATATGTTCCACTCCACCTGAGTCGCTGATTACTTACTGCAGACCCCTCTTGAGGCTGCAGCTACAGCACAGTGCATTCGGAGCCAGATATCGATCCTGTGTTTGTGGAGTGCCCGTGGTACGACTGCTCCTCTCCGCCGTGCCTCTCTTGTAGGCGCCTGCATGCACTGGGAAACTGCAAGTTGTTCGGTGTGGCTGCACCCTTTTTTACCACCAGGGTCTGAAGCATGCATTACACATGATGTTTTGAGATAATTCCCAGTGGCAGCTGACCACACAGACTTATTAGAACAGGAAGAGTCTTCTCTGTGCACACAAGCAGAGACTAAACTCATTTACTCTGAGGGTTGGGTTAGGATGAGAGTTTCAGTAAGACTCTAATGGGGTTAAGAAAATACGGCTGTGGTGCAGTGGAACATATTCCCCAGGGTCCGTGCACTGCTGCTATCCCAACCCGCATTTGAGATGCCAAATATAGATATAAAGAGATGCGAATTCTGCGCCCTCCTTAGCCCCCCTCTCAACACACCACTGCTGCCTCTAAACACATCTCCTTTCCCCTCTTTCCCCTTTTTCCCCTTCTCGGTCTCTCGCTTCTTCCCCCTTCCTCCATCTCTCTGCATCTGATTTGCTCGATGCAAAGAGAGATGCTTCTGTGTTTCAGGGACCTGCTGCTGACGGATAGAAATATCTGAGAGACGTGCAGGCTGAAAGATAGATAGCGAGGAAAACATGGCCTCTGGAATGCCGTACCTGCTCGTGCTCCATCATTGCTTTAATGTCTCTCTCCCAGGCCTCCGTATATAGAGGGTTTCTGTCTCCCTCCTCCCATCATCCCTCCCTCCTTCAGTCTTATTCATTCCCTGATTTATATTTGTCTTTTATATACCCCCCCCCCCTCCCTATCCTTCTCTTTCCTTCCCTTTCATTCATCTATTTCTCCATCTTTAAAAAACAAGCACAAGCTCTCCCCCACCCGTGTCTTCTTCCTCATTGTGTCCATTCCTCAGATGCCGCCTAAAGTCAACACTCCGCAGGATCCTATCTGTCGAGCAAAATGCTTTCCAGCAGGATTAAAAGCATGCAATGCTGACTCCAAATCTGTTATCTGATTGGCTGACATGGAGAGCTGTCTGTGGATTTTAGTTACCGGGGAGAACAGCGAGATAATGGCCCGGTGTCAGCGACTTCTGGAGCTGCAGGGGCCAGAAGATGACAGGAGAAGACAGAACGGCCATGTGCAAGTAGGAAAAAGTCTTTGTCATGGTTTCTGAATATTTTATTCTTCATTAGTACAATGTGAGAATCATCATGAGAACAGAATATTTACATTGTGCAAACATCAATGTGAGGCATGGCAAGTAAATAGTGCACATGGATAGTGTACATATCATATATATATGGCAACTGAGAGAATTGTTGTTAATTATCTGAGAAATAAATCATTATCTTTTTATCATGCTTTAGTAAAATCATTTGCACCACATGTGGCTGAAAGATATATTAAAAACTAACACTTTAAAAAACCCTAAAAAAACTAATTTCCCCCATAATTTAATGTATCCCTTAAATGAACATAAAAAACGACTCATTTGTAATGGATTACTTTTCTTACATAGATACACAGAGGAGCTGCTTTTCAAAAAGGGAAATGCTGGCTTCAAACACTTGGCCTGATTGACAGAAGAAGAGGACTCACTAATGACACAAGCCTGCTGATTGCAGCCATTCATGGTGGGTGCGCCGGTTCAAGGCTGCAATCGAACATGGTTGTGTCACATTGACACCTGTGCCGTCTCTTCCTCCCTCCTCTCATGCCTCTCACTCTCTCTCTGGACTCTCTAGTCCCACGTGAGTGTCACTGTCCTTCAAATGATGCAAAGTGGACTTGGGAATACTAAGGACTTTTTTATCAATGCACCTGGTATATGGAAATATAATCTGTCAAGCAGAATGAATCCAAAATTGGTTTAGCTCACATTCACTCATCAGGCTAATGAAATCATTGAAACAGTATTGACCACAACTGTGGCTGCACACATGGGCAGCAGCGTTCGAGGGACTTTGGGGGCCCCAGGCAAAAGGGACTTGAGGGGGGGCTTAATCTAACCAACATGACCCCAAAACGTCCACACTGTACATTCACATAGATAATAGTTAAGTAGAAGAGTTTAAGTGCAAACCCCCATCACCATCACCATCAAACCTCTAAAACTAATTAAGCTTTTGGCAGAAAGCTTTTGGCACGAGGCCTCGTGAGGACGTTTCCAACCACGGTGTTGTTGCAGTTAATCATAGTATATAAAGGAGGTTCTCACAAAATGTTTGTGTCCTAACGTAAACAGTTTTTGTCAGGGGCCACACCTCTCAGCTAGGGGGAACCATCCCTGCTCATAGGAACACAAACTACTAAGCGAAATACACACGTGTCGAGGTTCAAGGTTCTCTTCATTGTCAAACTTGGAGAAAATTGAGTTGCAGCCAGTGTTCACATCCAACAATACACACAAAGACAACATCGACTGCATCACAACAGAGCTAGTGCAGGGAATGGAAGTTCATGCCGAGGACACAAGAACTGCTGTGCTAACCAGTGTCAGCCTGGTCCCTGGTGTGAAGTGAGTGTTTTAGCGAGAAGTTGTGAGAACACACTCTCAGGTGGAGGAACAGACAGATTCATGAAATCCCAGAGAGACAGCAGCTCCACTGAGGCAAAACACGAGAAAGATTCAGACTGAGACGAAACTTGAAGCTCATGAGCAACTGTGTGTGTGTGTGTGCGTGTGCGTGTGCGTGTGCGTGCGTGTGTGTGTGTGTGTGTGCGTGTGTGTGTGTCAGACGACACTATATTCATGTGCAGAGTAGTCTCAAGCAGACAGTTGTATGCGGCAGCGAAGCATTCATCTGTTGATCTACATTCCTGTGCTTCATGCAAACCATTAGAGCAAGCTATCTCACCGCAGTCAGTTTGAAAGATGGGAGGAACATCAAACAACCTTTACACACACACGCACACACACACACACACACACACACACACGCCCTCTATTGAAGAAAAAATGTCTCCCATCTTCGCGCTCTCAGTCATCTCATTACTTTTTTCTCTCTTTTCATCTTTGTTTCAGCGCTGCCTTTCTTCTTCTCTATTTTACAGCTTCCCTCTCAGATGTGTGAGCTGTAACGCAATGACTACCTTAGAAACAAACACAGGTGTGTGTCTGTCTGCGTGTGTGTGTGTGTGTGTGTGGGAGGATAGAGAGTGAATTTTCTCTTTGACTGGCAGATGGGAGACAAAACTTTTATTAGATCAAAATGACTCATCAGACATGCAGCGGGGAGGCATGTGTTCAGGCCCTGCAGGACGAGGTGTGTGTGTGGGGGGGGGGGGGGGGGTTTGAGAACAAGATGGTGATAAAAGCCATCACTCAGTTGTCACAGGTGCACGGAGCTGCAGACACCCGGGTAAAACAAGACTCAAAACACCATTTTTAATACATATTGACTCCTGCAATTCATCGCCGACGCCTTCGGCAACAAACCAAAGGGGGGGGAAAAGTCAAGAAAACAGCGAAAAACAAAAACAAAACACAGCCCACGCACCTGCATACACGGGGGAATGGAGGCACGAAAAGCTACGGCGGCGGCAGCTCACACAATCATACACGACCTTTGAATAAACGGCATCAGACACTAGATTTATTACGAGAGGATAAACGGGGAACTTGGGAGCGAACGAGCTTATTAAACTGACTCAATCGCAATTAGGTTCAAAGGTGAAGAACACAAAACGTCAGGTATTAACAAACACACACACACACAGACACATATATTGTCACGTCTGCATCAGGTATTCCACACAGCCGCAGTTTTTTTCTTTTTGCCAATAGGATGGTTTGAGGAAGTTGTAGAGATGATTGTGTGTGTCTGTGTGAACGTGAGTAGGTGTTGTTTTGCTTTTTCAGTTGTCTCACCCCTCTGACGTTTGTCTAGACCGATTTGATTTGCTCTATAAATCTCCTAAAGGACGTTACTTGCTCCGCTCATCCATCGTAAGCATATCACGCTTTTCTAGTCTTATCTGACCACACAAGTCAATTTGAGGATCAGTATCTCGCCCGAGTACACTCACGTGCGGCTGAATGACCTTTCAACAGAAACGGTTCATACATATGTACAGATACATACATATTGCATGACTATATAATATATTATATATATGTATAAAGATTACGTTCATGATCATCTAGTGCAGCAATTATTGTATAAATAAACTTAAAGATTTCCAGCCCAATTGGTTTCAGAATAGCAGAAAATAATAAGTAAGTAAGTAAGTGCAGACTATGAAGTGACAGTCATAAACTTTCAAATGAGGAGAAACATATAATCAGAGGCCGCAGGTTGATTTAGAAGTGGAGCTGATGACGAGCTGTGAAAGCTTGAAATCAAGTACTTGGTACAAAGTGTTGTTAGGTCAAGTTTGCTGGTCCACTGTCAAGAAATGTTAATCAACAGCCAGAAACCTCGGTATCACATTTGATTGGACAACCTTATTAAATCTTGTTACTTTCACCTGCTGCAAAGCTCTATTTACACGCACCAGTCGAATCCTCACGGTCTCAGCTAGGAGCACAACGCTGTATTTCTAACCAACACCAAGCACAGGGCCCGTAGCTCTCCAATTCTGGCCTCCTTTCATTGGCTGCCAGATCATGTAGAATTGATTTTAACATTCACTTTTTATAACTTTGAAGCTGAGCACGGTCTGGCCCCCAGTTATATGATGGAGCTACTAACTCCCTGTGCTTTGAGCTGTAATCTAAAGATCTACCAGACCAACACTTACCAGTAGTTCCTAAATCAAAGACGGTTCGTCATCAGGGTAAATATTTGCTTAGAATATATTTAAAAGAAAAGCATTTCAATGTCTGATTCATAACTGGTTTATGTGTGTGTTATATGTATTTTGTAAAATACTATATACTCTTGTTTAGATAAGTCTATAGAAATATTAGTTTATTTTATGGCTATATTATTATTATTAAAAGCCATGTGTAAAGGTTTTTGTTTCCCTGTGCACTCAATTCACTCAATACATTCAAACACAGGGCCAAACATGCTGCTGCCATAGAGTTGAATGAGATATGAAGAACTGTACAAATGCAGATTAATACCACACATTGTCCGTCTCCCTCCTCACATGTGGAGTGTTGGATCCACGAAGCTACAGCAGATCCCACCGGCACTTCTACGAGACACACTGACGTCTTAGAAACGAGGCATCAGCAGAAGCCGGAGAGTCAATGGTCGTAAAGTGAGCACTGATGCAGCATATGCAGAACGCAGCTTTAATAGACCACTGTATCGGAAATTGTGCGATGCAATAAAGGTGCATTTGCTTGTGCTCAGTGAATAAAGTGTGTGAGTGTTGCAGTGTGAGTCATTTAACCTGAACTAGCTTACTGCCACTGCTCCGTTGTGAAGCCTCGTCTTTTTCTCAAACATTCAAACTTAAACTCTGAAAACTAAACGTTAATTCAGGTTGAGAATGCAGAAGATTCTCCCACACACACACACACACACACACACACACAACACACACACACACACACACACACACCCACACACACACACAATAGGTCTTTGCCTGTGTGCAGGGAGTGGTCACTTTCAACAACACTCCAGCTGGAAGTTCCTGCCTCCCGGAGCCAACCAATTACAACGCAGTATTTAACGATGAAGGTTCCATTAAGGAAGTCCCAAGTTACCCCTCTGCACTCTCAGCTCCTTTCACGACGGACTCTGTTTTTTCCTGCCTGTCAATGCCAGGAACCCATTAAGGAGCAGTGGTGGCGACACAATGCAGGGAAATAATGTAAGGATGGACCTATGCCATTCTTCCTGAGTGTTGCTCCTTCAGAAATGTCCGGTTGTGTTACCTCATTCTGGCTGAACTGCAGCTTCACATTTCTACTTTCGACAAACCCTGGCTGTATAAATGATGACTGCCCGTTCAACATCGTACCTGTGTTATATGTTTTGGGTCACCTTATATTTTTCATAAATTAGGCAGGAATAGTTTTTAAATGCTTATTCTTTGTTACCTCTGACAAGGAGGGAATGTTTTCATCTTTGTTTATGTGTTTGTCAGCAGGATTATACAAACACTACTTTGTGGAGGGATGGGACGTGACCCAAGGAAGAACCTGTTAAATTTCGGTGTGCATCTAGACCAGGGGTCGGATACAGGACTTTCTCTCTTTAACAATGCAAGATAGGCCATTACTTTCAACAGTTTCTTTTGATTTCTCAGAGTTTCCCAGTTAAACCGTCTGGAATGACAAGAAAATCAATCCTAACCTTGACAGAGGTAATAACAGTGGACCAGATAAGGTGGGAGTCTGTGATTTGTGGTGCGTCCCCGTCATTTGAACGACACTAAACTGAATGATTCAAATTGAGTTTGGCCAACAGAATCAAAGTGAAGGTCAAACAGGTTCGGAGTCTGTTGGACGTTGCTGTGCACGGATCTGAGCCAGCTGACATTCCTTTAAACACAAAATGTGCTTTCCGGGTAAAGAAAGAAATCTGCCTACCTTGGCAGTGACTTCAATGCTGCCCTGGATAATGGGCTGCATCAACGTCAGCCACTACAAACTTGTGAATCGTCCAGGGCCAGAACACTCGTTTGGTGAAAAGCAAATAAAGTTCAAACTATATAATAGATCTGCAAAGCTTTGTTTTATATCTTTAATTTTTTTCCATTTTCTCCAAGGACTTGTCTGTCTGGAATAAACTAAAATAACAACTTTGAGAATTTCTCTTATCATACTACCCAGGAGCGTTTCATGGGACTCAAGGGGCCTCGGGCAAAAGGGAGGGCCGTACATCAAATGAAACCAGACCCCCCCCCCATGATACCAAACCACATAATTTCAGTCTTCAAACAAACATTTTTCTGCCAAAATTATACCCGAAGTGCATTCCGTGCATACACATAAATTAAGGTAAAGCAGTAAAACAGCACCACGATCATAGACACTTCAAAACACGCATTAGACGTTCTAGTCCTAAACCAAACCTCTAAATTGTGAAGCTTTTGGCAGAAGGCAAGTGGATTGGTATCAGGTCATAGTAAAAGGTGAACAAGATTGACGCCTAGCACAATGGATGCCTGAGGAAAATATGCCACATCTTCTGGCCTAAAAAGATCTCTCATGACGAACTTTACAAGCCGACTAAGAGCCTCAGTGTGGTGCAAGAGATCAGACTTTGGCGGGTTACAGTGGTTTGGGCCTGTTCTCAGAATGGACCAGAGCTGTATTTCAAAGATGGACACCACCTGGAAAACTCATACAAGGTCAGCCCAACACAAGATGGCCCAAAGTGGCATGGGGCCTTGTTAAGAGGTTTCTGACCATGCAGTGTCTTGTGCATAGCTGATCATAGAATTGAAGGGTGGACTAACGTAACCAGGCTCATCTCAGGGGGCCCCCTCTCAGCTTGGGGGCCCCAAGCAATAGCCTGTATTGCCCAACCTGTTGTGACGCCCCTGATACGACTCAACAACTCAACAAAGAAGTTCTGAGGACCACAAACCCACTTTACCTGAACTTCTGCAAAGTCCCGCTGTTTGCTTGAAGGGGCTCAGTCTGTGGGAAGCTGTGGTTTGCAGAACAGATGTGCTACAGGCACAGAGTACACACACACACACACACACACACACCTCTGGCCCGGTGTGAACTCACCCTTCTGCTCACACTGACAGGAAGACATACACCAACATGGTGAAAGAGAGGGAGAGAGCTGCGATTGCATGGCACAGCTGAGAAATAGTGTGTCAACAGAGAATGAGATTAGTAGTGCTATCCCTAGGCGTTCGCTCAGCTGGTGTGTGTGTGTCTGCGTGAGTGACTGTGTGTGAGTGCAGGCTGTTGGCACTCATGTATCTGTGTGTGTTCTCAGTGAGGGTTTTTGGTTTTTGGCTTCTTTGACTGACACACACAACAGAGTTTGGGGAGTCTCTCTCCCTCCCACAGCACTAAGAAGCCTGAAAGCTCCTTAACCTTAACTCCGCCACTTGTTTGATGTTATACTAGAAATAGAAAGCTGTGTATGAGTGGGGCTAAAGCAATACAAAAATACAACCTAGCCGGTTTCACTCATTTTCAGGCACAAGGAAACAAAGCACATACACACACCTCACACTTTCTTTTTCTATCTTTGTTTTAGCTTTATGGTGGAGAAATTAACACATTTATCCTTATGAGTGATCAACTGAGTGCACACACACACACACACACACACACACACACACACACACACACACACACAGATGCTGTGTGGGCCATCAAAGGCATTTGCAGGTTCAGTGAAGCTCAGGAGGAGTCAGTGGATGTCAAAGTCTGGAGAATATGAACCACATGGGAGTACCGGGCGCTCGGCCAGTCGAGACAGAGCGCAGACTGGCACCGGTCAACTTAACACACACACACACACAACACACACACCATGCACATTACAACCCAGCTCTCACTCAGTGAGAAAGCAACCTGCAGCACTGCTCTAGACACGCCACACACACACTCACACACACATCTACTAGTGTGTGAAGGAATTGTGTCATGTGCCATGAGTTTTGTGCTGAGTAATTTCTTTACTGACAGCCATCGTTAGAATAATGAACATGAGTAATCGTTACGTGACACACGGACGACACGACCAGAGCTGTGTGTGTAGGTACTTGTATTTATACCTATGTGAGGTCCATTTTAAGCATAGACCCTACAGTGTGAGGACATTTTGGCCGGTCCTCACTTTTCAATGGACTGTTAGAGGGTTAAGACTGGTTTTGGGCTTAGAGTTAGAATTAGGTTAGGGTTAGGCATTTAGTTTTCATGATTAAGTTTAGGGTAAGGGGCCAGGGAACACATTATATGTCAATGAGTGTCCGCACCAAGATAGAAGTACAAGAATGTGTGTGTGTGTTCCTGTGCTTGAATACACTTTTCCATCACATTAAGCAGCTAAACTGTTCCTGTGCAGTTCCACCTATAGCTGGGTCCGTGGTTGCTTTTCCTCCTGTGGGGAATATAAACAGTTTCCTTTGAGCTGCTCGCTCTATCGATTCGAGCACGCTGATGTTTAGAAAGTATTCAGTTTAGCATTTTCACGAGTAGAGGTTAGCGTGTTAGCACGCTCATGTTTGCTGATTACCACTAAACCAAGCAAACCAAGTGGCAACACAACGGACGTCACCCACTGGTTTGGCAACTGCTGTTTTGAAACATCGAGTTTGGCAATTTCTTCAGCTCCATCTTTTCAAAGCTAGAATAGAATGCATCGATATATGCATTGCATATTAAGTCTAAAAATAAACTAGAATACACACATACAGTACATATATGAGGAAGAGTACTGACAGTGTTTAACAGTTGTGTAGTTCTATGAACAGTATATTGCACTGAGACCAAGAAGTAACCACATTTAAAGGAGCAGCCTGACTGACAGCTCAAGCACGCTGCACGCCCACCTGCACCTGCACCCATTGGAAAGAACTAGCTGTCAATCACACAGTATCCACGCCCAAACTCATACGTCCTCAAGTGAGAAATACAATCATTTTCTCATAGACTTCTTTTAAAACCAGCCCTCTGCTGGTCATTTGAGATAATAAAGGTTTCATGCATCGTCTTAACTTTTTGGACCCGGAATCCACATGAATTTTATATACAGACTATACACTAAACACAAAATACAACGAGACTGGGAATATAACTCCATTTTCAGGTATTTGCCCATGCACCAAATAAGTGGACAAATTAATAATTACAAACAAATTGTCGTACCAATTGACTCAACTACTCAAAACAGCAAATGTCAACCTCATGGTGGCGCTGGAGAAAAACGTCAGGGGATCACAAAAGTGCTGCTAAAAATAATTGCATCGTACATCCTGACGTTTACTGCTTTGGTTCAGCAACATCACAGCTGCAGGTCACAGAAACATTAACCCAACATACACAACAACCACTTCTGTTGGAAACACACCAGTAGCCGTGACTAAGTTCCAAACAAATCATTTTAAAGCTGCCAAAGCATCGCAAAGCTTGCAACTTTGCTTTTGCTGATATGAATATTTGAACTTGATTTAAATGATTACGAGCTCCTCTGAGTGCTCAGCAATTTCTATTAGACTTGGGATTACAAAACCTTCTAAGATCGCATTAGTTGAACTAAAAAAATCATGGGTATCAAGCTAAAAAAAACAAACAGTTTTGCTTTAATTTGTTTCCTGATAAGTTGACATTTCCCAGGGAGATGATTCAATCAGACAGCGTCAATTTTGAAAATCACACTACATGGATATCGTCACAGTGAACGCCTCTAACAGCCACCAGCGCGTGAGCTGGTGTGACTCACCTCTCTGCACCTCCGAGGAAATCACACTGACACACACTGACATGAAAATATCAACATACGCACACAGCGTGGGAAGGCACACTCTGATGCGGGTCAGCCATGTCTCAGAGGACTGTGTGCATATGTGTGTGTGTGTGTGTGTGTATGCTGTAAATAACAGTGTGCCCTTTAATCTGAGCATAGATGGATAAATCTTAATTCCAGTGAATCCAGCACACACACACACGCACAGGTTTGCACAGCCATCCTTATTCAGACATTACTTTGACTTCCATTCATTGCGGACAGCCTAACCAAAGCCTTATCCGTAACATTAACCCTGACCAATTCACACCTAACCCTAAACTTAAAGGTTCAGTGTGTAGGATTTAGTGACATCTAGTGGTGACGTTGCATATTGCAGCTGAATAACCCCTCACCTCACCCTCCCCTTCCGAACATGACAGAGAACCTGTGTTGGCTTCAGTTGTCATAAAAACTCAAAAGCTTTAGTTTGTCCAGTCTGGGCTACTGTAAAAAAAAACATGGCTGCCTCCGTAGAGAGGACCCGGTCCTGATGTAAATATAAAGTATTTAAAAATAAACGGCCCATTCCAGGGTTAAAAAAAACAAACAATTCGTGCAATTAAGATAAAACACACTAGTGAAAACATCATTAGGATTAATCTATATTCAATTTCTGCCATTCACCTAAATCTTACACACTGAACCTTTAAATTACCCACAATTCACATCTCACCCCTAAACTTAACAAGGACCTCAGAAATGAAGTTCAGTCTCATCAGGACCAGGCTTTGGTCCCCATGAGGTCTATTGGTCTTGAAAAGCTCAGTGTTTATGCTGGAAAAGGTCCCAAAGAGGCAACACAAATAAAAACACATTCACACACACACAATGTGGCACCCTGTAAACATGCCCAATGTAACAGGAACGCTTTGCCTTGTTAATGTTGTGTAGCTGCGGTCAGCCAACCAACCATGGCCGATGCTCTGTGGCAGGCAGAGCAGTGACCAAGACTGACTGAGAATACATGCAGACGCTGAGCGAACAGAGAGAGAGAGAGAGAGAGAGGCAGGTTTTTGCATAAGACAGGGAGAGAGAGAGAGGTGGAGATGCAGAGCAGGATGCTCGGTAAATGGATGCAGAGAGAATCACTCAAAACAGCACAAACATCCCTGGCTTCTGCTCCTCTGCCTGATGGTTAGCATGCTTCCTACAGTATGTGTGAATTGTAACTGCGTGCATATGTGCACATCAGGCTCCAGCTGAAAAACATTAGTCAGGCCGCCAGGGAATTTAACTGAAACCTGGCGCTGCTAATGAACCGCTCCAGAGAGGGGATCAACCGGTATGGAGAGACATTACAGAGAGAGAGAGAGGAGAGGGGGGGGGGGCGTGTTTCTCTGTCAGCATGATTGTACATACATGCACAGATATGTACACGCATGCCTGGTTTGCAGTATCTGATCAACACACACACGCTGAGGATCCCAAAGCTCAGCGCAGATAAACATGGACACACAGGGCGATGAAGATGATAAACGCAGCATCTCTCGTCTCTGTGTGTCTGGAATGTATAACAACTCGAAGATGTAGATTCGGTGTGTGAAAATGCCCAAAACCTCTTTTCTTGACTATGTGTGCCAAGATGGGAGAGACATGAATTACACATGGGGCAGCAGATAGAAGCAAAGGAAGATGTGTAAAGGATACAAAAAAGAGAGAGGAGAAGGCAAACAGGATGAATGAGCGGGTTCAATCTGAGGAGGAGGAGAGGATTACAAAGGAGGCATAGGGGACATGAATAGAATAAAAAAGCTGAGAAAGAAAGAGTATAATAAAAAGAAAGATGTAGAAAAAGGTGCAGGGAGAATCAGTGTTGTCCTTACCTGTGCAGCTGTGTGCAGTATCCTTTGGGATGCAAAACGTAGTGGGGAAGAAACTCCAGCAACACTTTCTATGTCCGTTCCAAGGTAACGTGCATTTATATCTCTGTGTATCAGCTGAGGGGAACTCTTCAGCACACTACGCCGGAGCTCTCGTCTACCTGCGTGGGTTTTGCGTAAATGTATCCTAGCTGGTGATGAATAGCGGTGAGTGAAAGGAGAGTACTACGCTGGAGGGCGGACAGACTGGCTGAAACAGGAGAGCAGAGGCAGAGTGGAGAGAGCAGACTGAGTGGGACGGAGGAGTTACTGTTGCCTAACATCAGAGCGGCTGGGGCTGGATACACCCTCCTCCTTCAGCGTGCATCAAATGGGAGTCGCGCAGATGCTCTAAAGTATGCAGAAAGAGAGAGAGAGGAGAGAGAGAGAGAGAGAGAGAGAAGATGAGAGAGATGTTTGAAGCCCAAGATCTGATCCGATCTGATATACACACACATGCATACACTCAGAAAGAATCTCATTAACGCTCTTTTACTGACACAGACACACACACACACCGTATATAGAAGTGCTGTAGGAATGTGTGCATGAATGGGTCAAGTGTTCAATAAGACTGGAAAAGTGAATATATAATAATTACCATTTTCCTCGACAAAGCCTTCATATTAAACAACACGCCCACAGCCTGTGACGACTGTAACACATAAACGTTGCCTGATTTTATTAAATAAAATTAACATTTCTCTCTGAAGTGGAAAGACATGATTCCTCCATCTCAAATACAATGGATCTGGAACATCTTATACGATATTAGGTTCGAAAAAAATCTACTTGCAAAGTTGACAAATGACAAATTATATAAGATTTCACAACCTTTTCTGAGATTTGCACGAGAACAACGAAATATGTCAAAAGATGCTCTATCTCGCAATGCTAAAGAAAGTGAAAGCAAAATCCCCCTGATACAGATCTGCACAAAAATGTTATGGGTTCTTTCCCGACCCATATTACATCCTTCTACCAAGTTTGACTGTAATCTGTCCAGCAGTTTCTGCGTAATCCTGCTAAATAACACACAAGCAAACAAATCAGACGAAGACCTAACCTCACTTCGCGGAGGTACAAATCTGGGAAATTTCTGATATATGCTCATGCAGGGTCACGCGCACATTGCCCTCACTGATGATAACATATAAGTGTGATTAAATGGTTAATGGTTACAGGCCTGCAAAATCAGACCAAAAAAAAACGGTGCATACATGTGTGTACAGAGGCTTTTGTTGTTGAGAGGTCGACTGCAGGACATGCTTCTCATTCTTGGAGCGCACTATAGCCTGTCCCTCAACATGCTTTCATTTTCCCCTCCTGATAAAAAAGGTGGGTGGGGGGCCAGCTGACTGGCAGGGAGTGGTGGTGGTGGGGGGGGGGTTCATGTCATGGGCCAAGGCTTTGAGCCGCCACACCACCCACCTCTGCTCTGCGGTGGCCGTGAGAGCTTCGTGCCTCTTGGGACAAAGCCCGCCTTGATAAAGGCAAGTTCTGCTACTCGTGCATGGAGAATGATCCTCATTACCACGACAGGTTAGAGGTTAAATTCCTGCTGGATCTGCGAGTAGGTGGCAACATGTCCAACATGTTTGCATTCACTGTTGGGGGCCGTTGGTCCAAGCTCAACGAAGTTGGACGTTTTTCTTCTGTTTTTTTTCGTTGAATTGGTGGTTTTATGGCCTCATAACAACGAGGCTGGACAGCACCCGTCTGCCCAGTGGAGGTCGGCTGCAGGCGCTTTGCTCAAAGAGCGAGGAATCCACGCACAAGCCCTGTGTCCGACCATAAAAGAAAAATCACGGAACGCTGCAGCCAATGACCCTGGATCAGGACAGATGCCAACTGGGCCCCAAGACGTGAGGGACACACACCCAGATCTGATCAGCCTGTGGTGGACCTACCTAAGCAGAGGGTGTCTCGTGAATAAAAGGCCGAAACACTCGATGACGCTAATGTACACAACTGACGATGACCACTGGAGGTCGCTAACATCTACTGACCGTTGGCATCTTATCGTCAAACTAGCTCCGAGGACCTTCAAACATATAAGGGATATTCACCATGTCCAATGTTCTAAAGCCTCTAACAAATGGAAAAATGTCTCCTACGTGTTTTCCAGGGAAGTGCATTTCTGAATCTTTAGATCAGATCTGTCCGGTGACAAAAGACAAGGCTTTGTTTTGATTCCAGTTGTGTATCACTGCACATCCTCAAACACAGATATGCATTCAACATTTCAGACCACTTAGCTTTCCTTGAGAAAACGATGCTATCACCCTCTGTAACACACCTCCTGGTTGGATTTTAGCTGGGATGTGACAAACCACAACACCTTCTGGACAAATCGCCTGCTGGTTGTCACATCTATTTTCATTAAAAAAATACATTCAAATGAGGTGCGAGGCCTATGATGTTCTGCTGCACTAATTTGTAGTGAATCAACCCCCTGCTGACGCCACCACAGCGCTGGAGATTGAAGTGATAGCAGCTGAAAGCTTGAGGCTGAGGATGGTGGCATATGCGGCGCCTCCATCCTCACCTACAGGCACAGAGCTCCACGCTGCTCGCCTCTACAGCTGCATCCTTCCTGCAGCATCATCAAGCCGGATAACACGAGTGGACTGTGGAGGCTGAGGGTCTGTACCTCAGACCCCACGGGTGTTGGTGCGTGTTTGCCGCTGACAGAGCCAGGGCTGCAGCAGCGGATCGTCCTGCACACATGCAACCATCGTATTAACAAATGCATCCACTGGCTGCGTGCACGGGAGGAAACGACACATCTGGCATTGCTCATTTTTCGCGCTGCGTTCGGGGGACTGCAAATCCTAATCCGTGTCGTAAGAATAAAAAAACGCAGCAACACTCTGCAGCCTCATCAAAACCAACACAGAGCAACTGGTTTCAAAATAAATATGATCTACTACACTGTTAAACAGATACTGGTTTGTTTACTCTGGTAAGGAAACAGTATCTTACCGTTAAAGTCCAGGGAGGGACGCCAGTGATGTGATCAGATGCTCCAGTGGAGATGATGCTGGACACCTCAGCATCTCTTCCTCGAGTCAGTGTCGCCCCCGGTCGGTGGAAGCGGTGCACTGCCCTCAACAACCTCTAAAGGTGCTTTATTTTTTGTATTTATTTGGGTGTTTTTGTGTGTCAGCAGATTTTCCCCAAAACACAACAAAATATTAGTGTTGCATCGCATATCTTGGTATTAAGAATAAAAGGTATTTTAGATACAGTTCAGTAAAAAGGATGATTGTCAAGTTGCAAAAGATATAGGAAACCAATACTTCCGTTTAAAAACCAAACACTACAAAAGACAAAGCATCATGGTAATGGTAGAATATGTGAGTAGGTGTATGTGTGTCAAGCAGTCTTGTTGTTATCATAGTCCACCATCAGGATCCACCACGATCAGGTGGATGTTTATTATTGTTATTGCTATTGTAGTTTTTGCTGTTATTGTTTTTGTTTGATGTATTATTATTTATTTTTAAATAGATAACCTGGAGGAGTCCCTCTGATTCAACTACAGCTCCACTTTTACTTTGAAAATCCACCAATCTATCTATCAAAGCTAACTTGACAAAAGGACTACAAAAATGGCTTCCGGGAGTAAGCAGAGAGGGGCCTGAATGAAACAGGTGTCTTAATATAAGCCTGAGATCTGGAATGCCAGTATCTCTGGTTATATATTATTTCTCGGTCATCTGGCCACTTTTACCAAGTTTTCACGTGCGGGTTTGAAACACACGGTGGTCTCGGGGGTGACCGTTAACCGGACGTTGTCCCCGCGTGTTTCCCTGCGGTGCCGCTGTTTTACCGGCGGCCGAGCGGGCAGCGGGTCCTGCGGCAGGAAAAAGCGCCAACTTCTGCAACAGCTCCGTCCCGATGGTGGAAGTCCGAGTGTAACGGCTCCGGAACCGATCGTCCCGGGACATTTACCGAACTTTAACGTGGCATGACTCGCTCAGGTAAGACCGACGACAGGTGTAAACCCCCCAGCTGCGTTGTAGCCTGGTTGTTTTTCCTTTCGGGAACTGTTAGCCGCCTCCTCGCCGCTTTGACCCACTTTACCCGCTGCTAACTGCGCAACGAAAACCAACGCACCTTCCGCTGTTGTCAACCGCGTCTTAGCGCTAAACACGCACGGGCTGCTCGTGCGAACTGCGATGTGTGTAATGTTCACGCTAACAGTGATCCCGAAGAGAGGCTAAGTGTTAGCTATCACGGTATTTAAGTGGCTAACCGTGTGGCGCTGTGTTTACACCGAAGCTAGCTCGGTTTGTAGCAACACAACCAAGCGAAGCATTTTACTTTCATTTTCACGACTTTTGTCATTTGCGAGTTCGCCCGGGCTCAGCGGTCCAATGGGAGGTACCGGTCAGCCCAGCAGTGCAATGGTTACATTAAAAATAAAAAGCAAGGTAGAAGGAGTTATATATTTATATATAAGTCAAATACAATACAAAACTAAGGCTACATACATTCAAAGGTACAGTGTGACATTTGCATGGAACTGAATGAATGGAGTGTGTGTGTGTGAATAGTTATTGCACCGTGTGTGTAACATTTTTAATAATAAAAAAAATAATAGTACAAACAGGAAAACAACTCTGATGGCGCACGTTCGAAGTGACTGTGTTTCCTTCTTCTGGCCGCAGAGGAGCGCTGTTTTTATATCAATACAAATATAATAACTCGGGCTGCGAGCAACACTTGCGATGCCGGGACCTGACGTCCGGTACGCGGCGCGGGACCACGCCCACTAACCACGCATTACGGTCCACGCCTTCAAGTGTCAACCACACGGGGAAACTTTAATGTAAATCGAATTAAAGTTGTAAAACGAGGCTTGCTTCGTTTTGGCAGTAGGTGGCGCTATCACGATCACTACATACAGAGTAATAGAGTCTTTCACCTGTGCTACAGTCTAAGACATCAAAGGAATCTATGGCCAGGGACATTAAAGGAAACGGACATCGAAGTCTTTGTTTAATGAATCCGTTGATGTGTTCTTTTATTTAAAACCTGGGTGGAGTTGAATAGCAAGTCACAAACAAGTGTTATTCTTTCAGCTTAACATCTTCAGAGTAATCACCTGAAAAACTAAACGCAAATTATGGAGCGCTTTGAATTGCTGGTACTGTAGAAGAGTTTCAGTGCTGACCTCAATATCCAGCTCTGCGAAACAATGAAGACTCTGCCGAGTTTCCAGATGTACCGGAGAAAACTTCAGGAGAGCTGCAATGAGGTCAAAGCTGTGTGTGTGTGTGTGTGTGTGTGTGTGTGTGTGTGTGGTGTTTGGTGTGTGTGTGTGTGTGTGTGTGTGTGTGTGTGTGTGTGTGTGTGTGTGTGTGTGTGTGTGTGTGTGTGTGTGTGTGTGTGTGTGTGTGTGTGTGTGTGTGTGTGTGTGTGTGTGTGTGTGTGTGTGTGTGTGTGACTCTTCACACGAACTGATAAGCACATGTATTTAGAAACTATTTACATTCAAAGGTGCAATGTGACATTCATATGTAACTGTATGGAGTGTGTGTGAATAGTTATTGCACATTTGGGTTAGTATAGTTATTGCACCGTGTGTATCAGTTGCTTCACGTTTTGTGCCTCAAACCGGCAGGAAAACAACTCTGATGGCTCCCTCTTAAATTCCCTGTATGTGTTTCCTTCTTCTCACCACAGAGGAGCCCTGTCTTATCTCAGCAGAGACTTAATCAGCCCGTCAAGCCGCCCAAAAGAAAGATGCCCGGTCTGCAGGGTGAGGATGTGGTGGCGGCACTCGGGAGCCCCATCAAGAAGAGCAAACTGTCTCTGAGGTTCTTCCAGAAGAAGGAAGCCAAACGGGTGCTGGATTTCTCGGAGCCTCCAGCATATGAACCCAAATCGTCTGAACCAACGGAGCCCGAGGACAGGTGGGCCCATAGGGTTATACAAAGTTCTGCATTGTTGACAAATGATGTGTGGGGATAACTGACATCATTACGGAGCATGCTAACACAGCTTCAGTCATAGAGCCCGTAGTTGGCAACTGTTTTACCAAGCTGTGTTTCTTCTTCACTGTTCAACAGCGGTGATCAGGTGGTTCCTGATCCTCCTGTGTGTCCAGAGTCACCTTGTCTCCTTCCGTCGAGTGAAAAGAGGGAGAACTTGGTGCCGTTTGTGGGCTTCAACAACCTGGGCAACACCTGCTATTTGAACAGTATCTTACAGGTTGGTCATTTCCAGAGACAGAATAAACCAATGTCTCTAATAGCTGAATCTACATACATGTGCACATTACAATATATTGCATTTATGTTTAGAGAATTATGATTTTTGTAAGGAAAATGTATTTGACTCTTATTCCTGGTTTAATTTAATTTCGGACACTTGTGTTGTCAATAAGATATCAAGCTTTTTCGAGTTATCTATAGAGATGGATTTGTTGTAAGGAAACTAATAACTGATCTTGTGTCTGGTTGCACTTGCAGGTTCTGTACTACTGTCCAGGACTCAGAGGAGGCATAAAGAAACTGTACGAACTGTCTAAAAGAAAAGACAAACCAAAGGAAGAAACGGATACAAGTGAAGAGGTCAGTGCAACACAAACAACGGTTTTATTTAGCAAAATATACATTAGCAAGGAATCGCTCCAAGATAGACCACAAACTTATCAATTAGAGTTGTTAGCTTTGCTCGTGTAATTTTAGGGCTTTAGTATAGTGAAGTGTAATCAAAAACGCTATCTTGGTATAATGTATTTGATCCTATAGTTCAACAATCTTTTATTTAATTCAACTTGTTTTATCTCTGTGTTCTCAGCAGCCAGAAGATGTAGCTGAGTCCTTGCCAGCTCACATTGAGCTGCTGCAAAGCTTCAACAGTCTGATCACGTCAGTGGAGCAGCTGCAGTCCAGCTTCCTGCTGAACCCCGACAGCTTCAGTGACGGGGAGCTCTCCACACCGCCGCGGAAAATCCTGAACACACTCAGGTAAGAAAACCACATCATTTTCATCATCAGTCGTACACAAGTGACAGTTCAAAGCATGCGATGATATAGAGAAGTGCTTTGTGTCTACCTACATTGATGAGTTTTGAGTTGCATTAAAACTTTCAACTTTTGTTAAATCATTTTTTACTTTTATAGAATTTATAGATATAATTTGACCTGCTCTCTCAATCTAACCTATGAAATAGATATTCAAAAGTTTTCATCCGATTGATTAATTATATGATTTTAAAATGATTCGTCTAACAAAGGTATTTAATTATTAAATTCGGGTTTTTTTATAAAACGTATACATATATGTCACATTATCTATTTTGTGTTGCAGGCAACTGAACCCAATGTATGAAGGCTATCTTCAGCATGATGCCCAGGAGGTGCTGCAGTGCATTCTGGGATACATCCAGGAGACCTGTGACACCATCAGGAAGGAGCAGAAGCTGGAAGAGGAGGAGGAGGAGGAGGACGCGACAGAAGTCAAAATGGAGAATGGTGTTCATTTGGGTTCCAGCAACTCAGACGTTGCTGTAACGGATCCTTCAGAAGGCCAAACTCCCGCAGACGAGGACGGCCAAGTCAGCGGCAAGAGAAAGAGTGACACTGAGGTGGGAAATGCCAAGAAGAAGCCAAAATCTGTCAAGTCTAAGAAGTCTGATGTGGAGGAAGACAACAGTGGTAGAAACCAAGCCTTCACCCGCTCCAAAAGGAAGTCCTCCAGTGACATCATGGTGGACAGCACCCAAGAAAAAGGCGGAGAAAAGGAGGCAGAGGAGGAGGCGGTTAAAAAGCTGGATGGGGGGAGCGACGGTGAGGGGAAAGGTGAAAAGACGTCTAAAGAGGCAGAGGGGAAGAGGAAGAAACGCTCTAAGCTGAGCTGGTTGAGGCCTTCTGGGAAGCAGCCAAGTATTTTCTCCAAATTCCTTAGCGTGGGGAAGATCAGCTCCATTAACACGAAGAACCAAATTAAGGTGGAGCAGGAGAACGGACAGAGCGACGAGCAAAGTCCGAAAGAGACGAGCAGTGATGAGAAATCCCCACAAAACCTGGCTGAAGATGAGACCGTGAAACATCAAGGTATGAAACAGAGCTCTGATAAAACAAAACACTTAGTGTTCCGTTAAATTCTTGGTATGAGTAAATTCAGGCTTACTTGGTTATTCTGTTTTAAATAATTACATAAATGCTACTTCAATAGAGGACATTAATATAGTCTGGTCAGACACACATCATCACTATGACTGCAGACATAAAATACTTGTGTGTGTCTGTTTTATTTAGACGGCCTGGACCTGTTGGAGCGCCTGTTCCAGGGTCAGCTGGTTCTGAGGACTCGTTGCCTGGAGTGTGAGAGCTTCACGGAGCGGAGGGAGGACTTCCAAGACATCAGTGTCCCCGTACTCGATGAGCAACCCGGCAGCCCGGACGATCTCTCAGAGGGTGAGGATTGGTACAGCTTCCGGTTCCACATTAACTCTTTGCAATGGGTTTGAAAAAAGGTGCCATCATTCATTGAGCAGCATTAACCCAGGAAGACCTAAGGGGCTGAACAGAAACAACCCCCTCAAACCTCAGGGGTTTCTGAAGAGCTGACAGAATTGCCAATGTTTACTAAACTAAATCATATAATTCATATGTGCACAAAGCAGGTGAAAATGAATCCATCCCATAATGCATCCAATAACTGATTTTACTCCCTCCAGTCTCTCCGGACCCCAAACCAGAGCTGAGGACTCTGAAATGGGCCATTGGCCAGTTTGCTTCAGTGGAGCGCATCGTTGGCGAGGACAAGTACTTCTGTGAGACCTGTCTTCACTACACCGAGGCCGAGAGAAGTCTTCTGTTTGACAAAACTCCGGAAGTCGTCACCATTCATCTGAAACGCTTCTCTGCCAACAGCTTAGAGTGAGTTAACTGCCAGCGCAGCTTTTCGCTTGTAATGTTCAAATTTCCTTTCATTTTAGTCTGTTTTTTATAAATTATTTTTCAGTATTTTGCCCCAAAACTATGATAAGGGTATTATGAGAATAAAGTCATAATTTTACGATACGTGTCTTGCAAAATGAGGAATATGAAGCATCTTGTTAAGTCATACTTAGTTATAGGTTTCTTAAATAATGAAACACTTAATATTTTGTCTCATCAGCTTCACATTATCTGATATTAAGTATCAGGACTTTGAAAAGATTGTGTTAGAAACTGTTTTCAAAATCTCATAATTTTGTCTTCAAAATTGCCCAAATACTCTATTATTATTATTACATGTGGTATTTATGATCGTAACTCATCTCCTTGTTTCTTTCCGTCTTAGCATGGACCCATATGCGGCCTCTCTAAGGTGAATACTCCCTTGCAGACTCCTTTTACCTTGTCTCTGGAGGAGTGGTGCACACGTTCCTCCACTAAAGGTCAACACTACCAGCTGTTTGCTGTGGTCATGCACAGCGGTGTCACCATCAGCAGTGGCCACTACACCGCCTACGTCCGCATGTCTGACCTGAAGGACGTGGAGCTCTGGCCGCAGGGCAGAGAAGAACGGAAAAGGGGGAAGAGGTGGAAAAGGACAGCAAAGAGGAAGTGCAGGTGAAGGAGGAAGCGCTGGACTACAATGATGGTGAAGTGTCCTTCAGCCTGAGAACGAGGGGACAGAGAGTTGCGAGTTTGGCGAGCAGCAAGGCGGGGGGCAAAAAGTCAGAGGGTGTGGTCGGACTCTTGGGCGGCCAGAGGAGTTTGACCAGTTACGAGCTTGGGAGCAGCAGCAGCAAACACACAGATAAAGCAGCCAGCAGTGCAGCAACAGAGGGATCGAAACGCAGGAAGACGATCAACAAAAAGGAGCCTGAGGAAGGAGAGGCGGCATTGCTGCCCCCTTGTGGTGGGGTGGGGGCGCTGAACTCCCTCCAGCAGTACGAAGGCAAATGGATGCTGTTTGATGACTCTGAGGTGCGTGTGTTTGAGGAGGAGGACTTCCTGCGCGCCTGCTCTCCAGAGACCAGCTCCTCATCGACGCCTTACCTGCTCTTCTACCGAAGGATCCCTGAGCCTGGATGCTAACATGAACACAAGGACTCAAGGTGGGGGGGGGGGGGAGTGCTCAGAAAGAAAAAGACAGTTGTAGTTTTTTGCAATACTACAAACTCTGCCAAACTATGGCTGCCATATTTAGAACCTGAGCAGAAGTTACCTTTCAGGCAAGAAACCATCTCATGGAGTTAGTTTGGGTTAGAAATCATATCTTTCGGAAATGACTTGACTGGTCTTTCTACGTGTCAGGGATGACTGGCTTTTTGAGACTTCTTTTTTTTTTTTTGTACAAGATGTTTTTGCTGTCCATAGTGTTTCTTTGACACCGTCATTGTCTTTACCATGTCCTCCTTTCATTCAGTTTCTATGGTTCCCTTTTTACAAAATGGAAAAGCACTTTTAAACAAAAATGTCATCAAGCGAAAAATCTGAAATGCTGGAAAATACCTTTTCCGAGCTAAAAGTGTCTATATTGTATTAAATTGGATGCAGAGTAAACTGTGTAATTCGGACGCATCATGCGACCACAAAAACCAAATAAAACAAATCTTCTCCACTCACACACTGAAGCAATGCTGCAATCCTTGCAATAAGCCTTTATTCACCGACACAGACACATCTTTGTATGAAGCCTGATATTGATGTGATCAATGCTTGTGAAACCTGGACTTCATGCTACGCAGCAGCAGCAGCAGATATTTACATAAAACACACACAAATATTTAATATACAACGAGCTTGCACATATTTTCTTGGAGCTGCTCAAACTTGTGTTTCTGGAGGCAGCAGTTTCATGCTCAGCGGTTTCAAGACGCTGATTCAGTTTGAGTAAAATGTTCCTAACATTTCTTCAGTCAGCTGTTAGGTTGTTATAAGATTAGTTCATCGAGGTTATGACAGCCTGGTTCATCTTCCATTTCTTGTTTAGTGTGTAACTAACAATTCTCATATTTGGATGTGAAATGTTTTACTGGTTAGTTACTTATATTCAGGTTATTACTTCAGCTGTATTTCTGTTTTATGCTGTGAGGAGAAGGACGGGTCAGAGACTGGAGAATTTAAGTGTCGTTTCTTTGGCGCGTGAGAAACCACTCATTTCTCATATGTCAGAACATTGTGTAGAATTCCGTTTGCAGATCTGTTTCACTAACGGACCCAAATATATTCATCCTATTACAGAGAACTAAAGAAACCAGAGAATTTAAGTGACTCAAAAACAATGAATCAATTATCAAAATAGATGCTGATCATTTTTTGTCGATAAAGATCCTAGCAGCTTGTTTTGAAACGTACAGATCCATCGCCCAGTGAGACTCTGACTCCTGCGCCGTACAACTTGCCTCCAGTTGTTTTTCTGTTTTTAGATTTTACTCAATTTGTTCACGAAATTATTTCATGAGAAAAACAAGTTTGAAAGTCCTGTGTTTGCTTCCCATCTGCATACCTGCTCATTTCCACCGTCGGCAGTTTAAAGGTTTTAATGTTTTTCTGCACTCAGACTCCAAAATGTCTCTGAAATTACAATTGATCACAACTATATTTTGTTTTGTTCTAAATCATTGGTTTATTGACCGTATCCGATTTGCGTTTTTAATAATATGGAACCAGGTCATAAGCTAAACCTGAGCTGAACAATGTCTCCTCTTACGGAATGTGTCCTGAGGATTGACTCAGTTCTAATTCAGCTGTTTTTCAGGAGAAATACATCATGAGCAAAGTTTCCAATGCAGGTTTTCGTGTTCAACAAAATGCTTGTTGACTTGTTTTAATAGATGAAACCAGTCAAAGTAATGTTGTCCTTTAAACTGTACCTCATCCCAAATGTAACTATTCATGTTGGCAGTGTGGTACCGTGACCAATAAAGTTTTTACCTTTACCAAATGTGCTCCGTGAAACCATGAGTCGATTTTCATAGATAACTTTCTTGCACATTACACCACATTTACAATCAAACACCCAGTTGTCAATACAGATAAACAGGATCCTGTCCAAAGATGAATGTCTAGTGAGTCTAAATTACAGTAGAAATGTTAGAGTTGAGAAAGCACAATAGTAAAGTTTAGTGCTTCATATGAATCTTACAGCACACGGTGCCGTCACCTGTGCGCTGTAAGATCAAAGCCGGGTGGAGGAACCAGAAGCTTGCCTCCGATTTAAAATGAGCCCAGTGCAGCAGTGTGTTTCCCTCATAACCGAGTTATGACGCTATGGAATGAAAGGATAGGAGACTACGTGCCTCATAACATTGTCAATTGACAGCAGGAAAAATAAATCATAGCTTTGGTTTTATATCCTCATTGCAGTGCAGTGAAAACATTTATGTTTGCTGATGAAAACACAATGCAACGATGAATTAAACAACCCAATTTATTTACTATGGTAAAATCGAATTTCAATTCAGTTTAAAATCCTAGCATCTCAAGGCACTTTACATGCTCAGGTTTAGACCTTTTAAAAAAACTCCATTACCTGGAAGAAACCTTGAGCAGAACCAAAAATGTTTAACTAATTTACCTTTACATGTTTCATTTATATTTAATATTTAGTTTTAACATTGAACATTTACATATAGATACAACATTCAACACTCAACTTATATATGACGTGAATTTCTGTCTTAAATGTGAGGAAAATTTGCTAAATGTGAAGAAAGGGAGCTAAATATTTGAAATATATCAGCAAAACAACTAAAGGCGGGTGGAGAAGAGGGGAGAGAGAGAGACCAGGGACAGTTGTGTAACCAGGGTAAAAGTTAGCGACACGTATGTGGGGCAGAGAGACAGAGAGAAGTGCTCAGTGCATGATGGGAGTTCCCCCAGCAGTCTAGACCCATAGCAGCACAACTAAGGGATGATGGTTCAGGAATGAACTATAAGCTTTATCAAAGAGGAAAGTCTGAAATGTGGACATGGTGTCTGACTCCGGGACCCAGAGATGGAGCTGGTTCCTCAGGAGAGGAGCCTGGTAGCTGAAGGCTCCTGTGCTCATGTGAGCCTGTATTTTGGGATAAACGTGATCTATAAGACAATAAATACAGGTTATGAGCTCTGAACCCAAGACTAAGGATCGGCTCTAACGTCGGTTAACGGTGCTCCCCTCAAGCTGCCCCGCTTAGCAGTGCACACCAGGGGAATCCGGCTGTTTCATTAAAGCATTGTAACGTCGCCCGGCCCTCATTTGATTCATAGACTCTATATAAAGATCATAGGTTTGAATACAGGTGCAAGCGGCTGATGTCATGGCAACCTCTTGAATTAAAGTTCAAAGGAGACTTCTTATAATCAAAGGCTGTTTGCAACACAGCTTTACCTTTAAAGTTAACCTTTGACTTGCTGCTACAATTCAGAAAAAACTACTTGATACTCATATAATTTGCGAAAAACAGTTCAAACATTCAACACAAACACTGTCTCAAAGTCTTTGTTTTAACATTTTTATTGTTAGCGCCTCAAAGACGAAAGAGATGTCACGGCAGAAGGTTCATGTCCTGCCCCCGGTTGGGGTCTTGCAGCTCATGGAACGGAAGCAAAGCCTCGACACATCGTAAGTTGGTCTTTGTCGGTGCCCCACAGTAAAGTGACCGTTCAATTGTCTCACCAAGTGGAAATCAACCTAGCATTAACGTACACCAGCCATAACCCGACCTGAATCTCTTTCCCCTCCTCTTCTGCTTCTTTTCAGGGAGGCTTTGTCAAAGAGGACTATCTCTGCTGAGGTTTCTAAACCAGTTAAATCGAAGGGGGCACCAAAGGACCCCGTCCTTCCCCCGGTTCAGGTCTTTCAGCTCAGAAGAAAGACGGAACCCCTCAGCGCATCGTAAGTTTGTCTTTGTCGGTGCCCCACAGTAAAGTGACAGTTCAGCTGTCTCACAAAGTGGAAATCAACCTATCATTAATGTACAACCCAAAATAAAACTCTTTCCCCTCCTCTTCTGTTTTTATTTCAGAGTCCCTTTGCCAAAGAAGACTATCTGTGCTGAGGTTACTAAAACAGTTAAACCGAAGAGGACGACAAAGGACCAGGTCCTGCCCCCGGTTCGGGTCTTGCAGCTCGGCGAACGGAAGCAAAACCTCGACACATCGTAAGTTTGTCTTTGTCAGTGCCCCACAGTAACGTGACAGTTCAGCTGTCTCACCAAGTGGAAATCAACCTAGCTTTAATGTACAACAGCCATAACCCGACCTAAAACTCTTTCCCCTCCTCTTCTGGTTATTTTCAGGGAGGCTTTGCCAAAGGGGACTATCTCTGCTGAGGATTCTAAAACAGTTAAACCGAAGAGGACGACAAAGTACCATGTCCTGCCCCCGGTTAAGGTCTTGCAGCTCGGTGAACGGAAGCAAAACCTCGCCACATCGTAAGTTTGTCTTTGTCAGTGCCCCACAGTAAAGTGACAGTTCAGCTGTCTCACCAAGTGGAAATCAACCTATCATTAACGTACAACAGCCATAACCCGACCTAAAACTCTTTCTCCTCCTCTTTTGGCTTTTTTTCAGTATCCCTTTGCCAAATATCTCTTACCTCTGTAAGGTCGAGCAGATGGACGCAGCAACGCAGGAGATCAAAAAATGGTTACGTACTCAAAAAACCCGACTGAAACAGCGAGAGCTGGAGGAACGCCAGCAATCATTGTACGATTTTTGTTCTTTGTCACAGTCCCACTGATATCTTGACAGTTAAATAACTGTGTTGGCTTCTGTGTTCACACTTTGTTGATTGAATTATTTCAGGTCGTCTCAAGAAGTGGAAGCTGAAACACTGAGCAGAAGGAACAAGGCATCAGTGCGCATGCAGCGAGGGAGGGCGCAATCAGAGCCATCGTTTTTACCTCCCGTATGACAGTGATCCAACTACATATGCATAATCCAAATATGAATGAATATACAAATATTGGTTAAATATTGGTTAATAACAATGTTTTATTCTCTACTTGCTTTACAGTGGCGTACTGAGAGGGGGAAGGAAAGGGTGAGTTTTCTTTTTAGTTTAAAATTTGACCTCAATCTCCATAAAAATCTATTTGTATGTATGTCTCTATTTATTTACATCTATGTCCTTATTTACCTTTATGCACATCACGCCTTTCTTATTATATTCCGGTCCCATTTGCAGAGGATCTACGAGCTCCTGAAGCAGCGAGTGGAGAAGTGCCCGGTCGCTCCAATCCCACAGGAGTGGCTGGACTCAGTCGGGGACAGAATCCCGCAGCAACTTAAAGAGAATGCTCAGTCAAAGAAACTGCTGAAGGAGCTCTACCTGGAACTCTGCAACAACTTCAGCATCGCTCTGGTCACACACAACGGTATTTCCTATTGTTTGTTAATGTGTGTGTAGTGTATACATGCAGGGTACAAGTGAATCGTGTCTCATTATGCCATATTCCCTCCCTTTAGTTGACTCGACAATAAAGAATCCAGTTAAGACGCTTTGCTCAGGTGAGCAGGAAGCTCCCAGCGCAAAGTGAGTATCTAATGTCCAGAAATGAACAGAATAACCAGTAGTTGTAGCATTTTCACACCTTTTTTGTAAAATACATTTCCAATTTTTTTTGCAGCGATTTGGGTGTCTCCCACAGTTGGCACAAAACCTTTATCAGAAACTGCCAGTTGATGGAAAGCAATTTGCACGTTTCTCATCCGGTCCTCCGGGCAATTTCGGATTTGGGGAACATGACATTTTTCACGCTGGTCCTGATCGATCTTCCAGGATGCCGGTAAGAAAAGACGACACGAATGCTAGAATGGATCTGCTAGAATAAGCACATAACTGGGATGTTTCATGGGAAGTTTTTCTCATTTTCTGATTTCATTTTGGCTTCTGCTGGTTCAGGCATTCCGGACCCGTGAACTATGGCAGGCTACAGAAACAAATGGCCGAGGGGTGTCGAAAAACAGAGGAGCGTGTCATGAAAGTCTGGTATCACAATGTCATCCACCTAATTACCAAGAATGAATACATGGATGGCATCACAGATGCATTGGAATCCTTCTACAACTGTGCCTCCACCCTCATCTCCAACCAGGTAACGCTGATTCAAGGCTGGACTTTGATTTGAGAAGAGTCAGATTTAAAGGATTTAAAGCAGGATTATTATTTGATTTATTATTACAAACAATACTCACATCTTAAGCCAACTCCCTTGAATTGAAACGTAGAAAGTTTTCTGTCTATTGTCAAATGAACCTCATCACATAGTGTCAATAATGCAAACATATAGCTTGCTGTATTGAGATAGATTTGTACAAACTGCAGATTACCAACTAGCCATTATTAGGATTGACTGCTGTGCTCTTTGAATGTATGTTTCTTTGATCGCATTTGGATTTAATGGAGATTTCTTTCCCATGTTAACTCCTAGATGAAAGCCATGCTTCAGAGAAACGTGGAGGAGCTCGCCGAGCTGTTTGAGCCGAGAAACGAACACCTCTTGCCCGTCTTCAGTCTGGCCTTGACCTTGGATGATGAAAAGATAGAAATGTACCCCCCCTCACAAGATCTGGAAGAACATGTTTTGGGGATTCTTAATTGCATCACAAATACAATGCAGGTGAGGGTCACGTGTAACAGCCTCTCAAAACACAATTTGATGTCATGTTATTGTGTTTAGAGCTACCAATGACATACATGTATGCTAAGCTAGTGCTGAAATGTGTGATACCGATCCACAGAGAGTCCCGACGATCCAGTCATGGCTGGGAGGCGACAGGCCTTCGTTTGTTGATGCTAAAGTGCCTGTGCCCATCCAATCCCGGGCTCAAGATATCTTAAAGGCGTGTGTGCGCAGGAATGTGGAGGATCCTGAGAAACATCTCAATAACTATGGTAACGTTTCATAGTCTCCCCCAGTAATCTCCCCATCGTTGAGGTCATCCACTGATCTGAAGTCACTTCAGTGCTAACTGCTGCTTTATTTTGCAGTTGAAAAGTACGACTGGCTCGTCAATGGAACTGCAAAGGCGGATGTGGAGAAGTTCACGGAGGAGGAGCACTCCTTTGACGAGTACAACAAGGTAACACATAATAACGTCTAATTCATGCTGCATACAGTATGTACCTAAACCTGCCGTGCTGTCAGTTTTACGGATGACTGTCAATGTTCGATTTCCTGCCTTTTAACAGCGGATAGAGGACTTTCATGCTCTGCAGTATGAGATCCTGAGCTTGCCGAAAGAAGTTAGCATCTCATTGGTCCATCTGAACTGCGAAGAGCTGAGGAACGGGCTCGCCAGCAAAGCCAAAAGCTACGCCGAGACGCTTCGCCAGAAAATGCTCACCAGCTACCGCAAGCAGAATCTACAGTGAGTCACTTCTTTAGTAACTTTCACAATAAACCCTCACTCGGTGTCTTTAAAGGTTGAAATGTTGACGTATATTTAATACTTTTTGTTTCCGTTCGAAGGATCTGTTCTGAATTTGAAAAGATCAGAGAGAAAGCTCTGATTGTTCCAAAGACGACAGAGGACATAGCTCAGATGGTTGAGTTCATCGATTTCCTTAAAACAAAGGGTGTTGAACAACTGGAACAAAAAGTTGAGGTAAGTAACCAATGATTGGTTCTACTTGTTAATATATGGATTTCAGTTATTGTATACTGGGTCTAACACCAATCAATCCCTACCACTTTGTATTTTGACAGGACGCCCGCTTCAACATGATGATGCTCTTTGATTACGCCATCTTTGAGAATGAGGATCTGGTCCATAACAGCATTCTCATAAAGTGGCCAGAGAAAATCCAGAATGTCTTAGAACTCAATGAGGACGTAAGTGCTCGTGTGTCGGCCTTTAACTTTATATCGCCGATGTTCTTGCTTTTTTTTTATGCTTTCTTTTGAGGATGACCTAATTCTGGGCATCTCTGTTATTTTCCAGATCCTCTTTACGTCCAAGCAGAAGGGAGTGGAAGAGATGTTTGCCAAAAGACAGGCAATATCCACACAGCTGCGGAAGTTGGAAATCAGAGTCGACGACATCCAATATTACTTCGAGCTGGAAAGGACGCATGAGGTACACTAGTGCTTTCAGATCACCTCAATAGATAAACATTTTGGGATATACACGTATTTGCTGTCTTGCGTTAGATGAGAAGATATATCACTCTCATATCCGTACGGTAAATATGCTGCTGGATCTTCTCATCTTACTCTATCCAAAAAAAGCACATTTTAAAAGTTTAATAACAAGGCCTGAAATTACTGGAAGGGACAAAAATGACAAAATTACGACAAAATGTTGGAATTTGAGAAATAATTTGAAATGAATTTATTTAATTTAGTTTGTATTCTCTGTCTTTTGTTTGTATAGATAATTAACTGTGTTGTCCTTTTTGTTTGGTAGTATATCACCGATGTGCTAAAGGTTCGGGAACTCCTCCACGAGACTGAGAGGAATGTCGACTCCCTTAACAAGGAGGAGGCCGTCTATGAATTGGAACTCGTAACTTTCCCGGAGCTCGATGTCATGAGAGAGAACATTACAACGTACCACAGGCTGTTTGAACTTGCACTGAAGTGGCAGGACAAAGAGAAAAGGTTTATTTTCAGTTTGATACATGTTGTATATATATATATGTATATATTTAACGATATACCCTGATAACCTGTTATCCTCTTTGTGTATAGCTGGATGGATGGAATCTTCACGGAGCTCGATGGGCAGAGCATGGAGATAGAGATGGATGAGTTCTACAGGGAGATCTACAAGATGCTGAAGAAGTTCCAAAAGAAACAGAGAGAGCTCAAGCAAGAGGCTGAGAAGAAGGACAAAAAGGTTCATCCACAACCGAAGCAGCACGAGTCTCCCACGGAAATGTTCTGCTCCACTGTATTGGACCAGATCAAACTGTTCAAGGTATTGTATTAAACTTAGCGGCTCAACCCTTAACCCTAACCCTAACCCTAACCCTCTTGTGTATTAAAGTCCTGATGCCATAATAATCAGTGGACTGTGCTTGTGTCAACAGGAGCACATCCCCTTGGTGTCCATCTTGTGCAATCAAGGCATCAGAGGCCGCCACTGGACGCAGATGTCAGAAATCTTTGGGAGCGACCTCACCCCCGACTCTCGTACGAAACTACGCAACGTCCTCAAACAGAACCTGGGCCCTTGCCTGGCGCAGTTTGAGGTTATCAGTGCCGCTGCTACCAAAGTAAGGACTCCTGAAACTTTCCTTCATTTTGTTAAAACCTCAATACTGAATCTACATGTTGCCTGTGCTCACACTATTTGTGTCTCAAACAGGAATTTTCCTTGGAGAAGGCGGTGCAAGCCATGTCATATGTTTGGGACGACATTTCCTTCAACCACCAACCGTACAGGGAGACGGGAATCTCTATCCTGTTTGCCTGGGATGAGATTCAGACGACTCTAGACGACCAGATCGTGAAGACTCAGACGATGAAGGGCTCGCCTTTCATCAAGCCCATTGAGGGGGAGATCAAGGTTTGCTTCACGTTTTGGGGAATGTACATAGATACTAAACAAAGGCTCAACTTGCATCAGGGTTCTACCTGGCGGGTGTATTTTGAATTCACCTGCTGTGTATTCAGTCCTTTAACTCTTTGTTTTTTTTACCTCAGCAATGGGAGACGGGCCTGCTCCACATCCAGGAGACCCTGGACGAGTGGCTGAAGGTACAGAGCTCGTGGCTTTACCTGGAGCCCATCTTCTCCTCTCAGGACATCATGCAGCAGATTCCAAAGGAGGGAAAACTTTTCCAAATTGTCGACAAAAACTGGAAAGAGATCATGAAGCACTGCGTTAAGAATTCTAAGGTACTTGTCAAACCCGTTGTTAGTGATCACCAAAAGAAAAAAGAGAGAAAACCTGAAAGATACGTTGCTTGAGCTAACCTCTGATTTTTAAAATATTAGGTTGTGCCAGCAACTTCCCTGCCTGGATTGTTAGAAAAACTGATCGAGTCCAACAACCTCCTGGAAGTCATCATGAAAGGACTGAATGCCTATCTGGAGAAGAAACGTCTCTTCTTCCCACGGTAAACAAAATGTTTCTGCATGGTTTCCTCTTATCCAAATCTTTGTTCATGTCACAGATTAGATTTGATTGTTACCAATGTCGCATCCAGGTTCTTCTTTCTGTCCAACGATGAAATGCTGGAGATCCTGTCTGAGACCAAGGACCCTCTGCGAGTGCAGCCCCATCTCAAGAAGTGCTTTGAGGGCATTTCCAAGCTGGACTTCCTTCCCAATCTGGATATCCAGGCAATGTACAGCAGTGAGGGGGAGCGTGTGCAGCTAATCCGGAATATTTCCACGTCAGATGCCAAAGGAGCTGTGGAGAAGTGGTTGTTGCAGGTGGAGGATATGATGATTCAAAGTGTCAGGGACCAAGTGGCCCAGTCCAGACTGGTGAGATCCCTGTTCTCCGTACCTTACACAATATCTTGATTTGTCAACTGTAACAGTGAGTGACAGCTGAGTGCTACACATGCTAAACATGTGGTCGTATTAACAGGCCTATGCTGACACTGAGCGGGGCCAGTGGGTGAAGGAGTGGCCCGGGCAGGTGGTGCTCTGCACCTCACAGATTTTCTGGACCTCGGAGGTGCATGAGGCCATCTTCAAAAATGTAAGTTTTTACACCTGAAAAATTTACATTGTTAAGTTTTTCAAATGGCAATTTGATAGACTAGTAGGGTATATTGTATTGTAATATTAATTTGGTGCGGGACAAAACATTTGAATTGAATTGAAAGCAGTGATGACGTGTAGATTATCGTGGCACCTTAACAGTGTCACAGTGGAGACGAGACAGTAACGGTGATTGTGATCCATGCAGGCTTTGAAGGAGTACTACGAGCAGCTCCAGGAGCAGCTGACGGATGTCGTGCAGCTGGTGCGAGGGAAACTGCCCAAACAAACTAGGACCACGTTGGGAGCACTGGTCACGATCGATGTCCACGCCCGGGATGTGGTCATGGAGCTGATCGAGAAAGGTACCTCACAGCACAACATTCAGAGCTGATGAGTTTCACAGAGCTTTGCTTCAGAAACCAGATAAACTGTTCCACAAATTAATTATCGACCATATTTGAACAGGCGTATCGAATGAAA
This sequence comes from Reinhardtius hippoglossoides, assembly GCA_006182925.3. Lineage (NCBI taxonomy): Eukaryota > Metazoa > Chordata > Actinopteri > Pleuronectiformes > Pleuronectidae > Reinhardtius > Reinhardtius hippoglossoides. Next base: position 22,305,181 of record CM031683.1, on the reverse strand, counting down.
CGGACTTCCAGTGGCTCGCCCAGCTGCGTTACTACTGGAATAACGATAACGTTCGTGTTCGCATCATCAACTGTGATGTGAAATATGCCTACGAGTACTTGGGGAACTCACCACGTCTGGTCATCACCCCTCTGACGGACAGATGCTACCGAACGCTGGTAAAACGCCAAACAAAAAACCTCCTTGTATGTGAGCACATGCCCACTTTCAGCATTGAGTGTTAAATCCCATGCCTTACCTTTGTCTCAGATCGGAGCTTTCTTCCTGAATCTGGGTGGTGCACCCGAGGGTCCAGCAGGAACAGGAAAGACCGAAACCACCAAAGATCTCGCCAAAGCTCTCGCCGTGCAGTGCGTGGTCTTCAACTGTTCGGACGGACTGGATTACATCGCTATGGGAAAAGTAATATCAGCAGCAAACTGTATATTTACATTCATAAACATGAGGCCATTGTTTTACGAATGGGAAAGGTCTTTAACATGATTCCGTTTCTGCGATATCTCCCAGTTTTTCAAGGGTCTCGCCTCATCTGGTGCGTGGGCCTGCTTTGATGAGTTCAACCGTATCGAGCTGGAGGTGCTGTCCGTGGTGGCCCAGCAGGTTCTCTCCATCCAGAGGGCCGTTGGGCAGAACTTGGAGGAGTTTGACTTTGAGGGTACCATACTCAAGCTCAACCCCAACTGCTTTGTGTCCATCACGATGAACCCTGGCTATGCAGGACGTTCAGAGCTCCCGGACAATCTCAAGGTCGGTTACCAGGGATCATCAATATTCTACCAGACATCAAATTATGATGACTAAGCTTTATATTCAGGAAATATGCAACTGACCAACATTTCTGTCTCTTCTGCGTGCAGGTGTTGTTCCGAACGGTCGCCATGATGGTCCCCAACTACGCCCTGATTGCAGAGATCTCCCTGTACTCATACGGCTTCCTCAATGCCAAACCACTGTCGGTGAAGATAGTGATGACCTACAGGCTCTGTTCGGAGCAGCTCTCGTCCCAGTTCCATTACGATTATGGTATGAGAGCTGTCAAAGCCGTACTCGTGGCTGCAGGAAACCTCAAGCTGAACTTCCCGGATGAGAATGAGGACATACTGGTATTGAATCCGTGCATTTTCTCAACATTTGACACAGTTTCCTATTTGGACACTTTTTGGGGGGTTTCTTGGTTTCTTGTCTTTTTCTGATCCTTTCACTTTCATGTCTTGTCGCTCAGCTCCTCAGGTCCATCAAGGATGTTAATGAGCCCAAGTTTCTCGCCCATGATATTCCGCTCTTCAACGGCATCCTCAGTGACTTGTTCCCCGGCATCATCCTCCCCGAGGCGGACTACAAGGTCAGATGCATCCGTCATTACGCATTCTTTTGTACTAAGTTCAAACACACCTGTGTGTGTATGTGTTTTTGTGTTGTGTTGTATATTAAAATGTTTTTCTGTACCTTTTGCAGCTGTTCCTGGAGGCTGCTGGAGATTGTTGTAACAAACACAACCTCCAGCAAACAGACTTCTTCTTAACGAAGATGATTCAGACCTATGAGATGATGATCGTCAGGCACGGGTATGTTACATTTCAATTTCTCACAGGACCAAATTTTGACATTGTACCGAGCATGTTTCCATTTCAAAAAATGAATCACAATTTTGCATGAAAAGGTTCCTTTTTTACATTTCAGATTCATGCTGGTGGGAGAGCCCTTTGCCGGAAAGACCAAAGTGCTGCACGTGCTCGCTGACACTCTGACTCTCATGAGTGAGAGAGGGTGCAGTGAGGAGAAAGTCATCTTCAGGACAGTGAACCCAAAGGCCATCACCATGGGGCAGCTCTTTGGACAGTTTGACCCAGTTTCCCATGAGGTAGTTGGCCCGGCCTTGGATCCTCTTGATTCTCTGGTTTTCACAGTATTGGTGTGATCCTGCAGGCGTCCCTTTCCTTCTCGTAACCTTTTCCCTTTTCGTCTTCTCTCTCACTTCAAGTGGACGGACGGGATTGTGGCCAACACGTTCCGTGAGTTCTCAGCATCCGAGACACCGGACCGCAAGTGGGTGGTGTTTGACGGTCCCATAGATACACTGTGGATTGAGAGCATGAACACCGTGCTGGATGACAACAAGAAGGTAAAGAAAGACATAGTGAAACCATTCAGACCATTTAGCATTTCTTAGATGTGTGCGATTCTCATTCGTTTTCACGCTACGACTAACATTTCTACTGCTCTGCTCTTCCTCCACAGTTGTGCCTGATGAGTGGCGAGATCATCCAGATGTCCAATCAGATGAATCTTATATTTGAGGCAATGGATCTATCACAGGCCTCAGTAAGTTAGAAGCTCAACAGCTGCTGGTGCATCGCAAACAAGTAGCCCAGTTTGGCTCTGTTCTCTTATCCGATCTAATTGGATCTTCTTTGTGTCACTGCAGCCTGCCACGGTCAGTCGGTGTGGTATGATCTACATGGAGCCATCTCAGTTGGGCTGGGAGCCTTTAGTCATCTCCTGGATAAATACACTTCCCGACATTCTGCAGAGCGAGGACAACCGCTCGCTGCTGATGGAGCTCTTCCATTGGCTCGTGCCGCCGGCCCACAGGACGCTGCGCAAACTCTGCAGGGTGAGTGACCCCAGGCCCCAAAACCATCCAGACACAAATATCTGTAGAAGATTGAGCTCACACTCACAGTTGACACATTTACTTTTATTTACATTTGTATAAGAAACGTTTTCTCACGCCTGATAATGTTTGTGTTTCCAGGAGGTTGTTCCCACCAGCGACAGCAACACTGTGGTGTCCCTGTGTCGACTGTTTGAGATGCTGCTCTCTGAGCCTATCGAGAGTGATTCTGCGGATGAACACATTCGCACCTGGATCATGGTAAAAAGATCTCAATCATTCACCATCTCATAACCTTAATTAAAACCCTTGCGTTGGAAGGAATTGCACCTTGTAAACACCAATGCAAAGGTTTTATTGTTTTTGTTGAATTTGTATTTTCTTTGTGTGACACCTCCACTTCTCATTCTTCGTGATCCCAGGCTGCTTTTACCTTCTCCATGACGTGGTCAGTGGGCGGCAGCTGTGATACAGACAGCCAAGGGGTTTTCAGCGAGTTCTTAATGGCGATCATCTCAGGAAAATCGGAGGAATTCCCAGTCCCTGACTCTGTGGGGAAATGGGAGTGTCCAATGGATGCGGAGGGCACGGTCTTTGACTACTTCTACGAGGTATTTTCAGATGTGTTCATCAGTGTTTGAAGTATTTTAAACAACACTTCAAACAGGAGTTGTACAAGTGTTGTTGCCTTTGTTCACTCGCACAACAAATAACAACCACTTATCTCTAATTCAGTTCAAAAGAAAAGGCCGCTGGGTTCACTGGAACGACACCATCAAGAACATCGAGCTGGGGGACAAAAGCACCAAAGTGCAAGACATCATCGTTCCCACCATCGACACGGCTCGCTACACCTACCTTATGGACCACTGCATCACCAATGGAGTGTAAGTACTGTGACTATCAATGGTGCTTCATTAATATTAATTATTGTGAATTTACCTGTGCCCCATATACTCTTTTATATATCTCATTTCATTTTAAACTGAATTGATTTAATCTAACATTTGTTTTAACATGTCTCTGCTCAGACCCTCCCTGTTTGTTGGTCCGACCGGTACCGGGAAGTCCGTGTACGTGAAGGAGAAACTGATGAACCACCTGGACAGAGATCGCTTTGTGCCCTTCTTCGTCAATTTCTCAGCGCGTACAAGCGCGAACCAAACCCAGGTGAGCATTTTGATGAAACAAGGCTCCTTGAGGGATTGTTTTGATGACGACTAGAAAATGATATAAGTTGGTTGGGTGCTTTATTAATCACAGGATTGTTTTTTCAAACTTTCTAACCTTCATTGTTTGTGTGTGTCCAGCATATCATCATGTCCAGGTTGGACAAGAGGAAGAAGGGAGTGTACGGGCCCCCGGTGGGAAAGAAGTGTGTGATCTTTGTGGATGACATGAGCATGCCTGCTCTGGAGCAGTTCGGAGCGCAGCCTCCTGTGGAGCTTCTTCGACAGTACATGGATCACAGAAACTGGTATAAACCATCCACCATTAGAGACCAGTTTCAGTTTTGTCGCTCCAGAGCATTGTTCATTTTACGCCTGTTATGCTCCGTTAGGTACGATCTGAAGGACACCACCCACATCTCGCTCGTCGACCTCCAGCTCATCTGCGCTATGGGCCCCCCTGGTGGCGGGAGGAACGCGGTGACGGCTCGCTTCCTGCGACACTTCAACATTTTTGGCATCAACGCCTTCAGCGATGACACCATGGTTCGCATCTTCTCCAATGTGGTGTCCTTCTATCTGAAAAACAACGAATTCCCGTCTGAGTGTTTCAGTGTTGGCACCAAAATAGTGACGGCTACCATGGAGGTGAGTGAGCTGAAAGGTCATTGTTCAGATTTAGGTGAAAGGGTGATGTTTTCATTAGTGTGTTTTATATAAATTGTACAAATTGTTGTTTTCTTTACCCTAGAATGGGCCTTTTATATTTATTTACTTTAAATTAACATCGGGAGCGGGTCCTCTCTACGGAGGCCGCCATGTTTTTTACAGTAGCCCTCACTGGACAAACTAAACACCTTTTGAGTTGTTATGACAACTGAAGGTTACCACAGGTTCTCTGTCATGTTTGGAAGGGGAGGGTGAGGTGAGGGGTATTCAGCTGCAATATGACACTTCACCACTAGATGTCACTAAATTCTACTCACTGAAACTTTAGCATCATGTGAAACACCTTTGTTAAAATCTCGGAGCAAACAGCTTTTCTTTTCTTTTCTGACCGTAAGCATTACTTTTAATTTCCCAAAGGTTTATAAGAAAGCCATGGAGAACCTGCTTCCGACTCCAGCCAAGTCTCACTACACGTTCAACCTGCGGGACTTCTCACGCGTCGTCCAGGGCTGCCTGCTGCTGAGGAAGGAGTCTCTGCAGAACAAAAACACCATGATAAGCTTGTTTGTCCACGAGGTCTTCCGTGTCTACTACGACCGTCTGGTGGACGACAAAGATCGAGCTTGGCTCTACCAGCTGATGAACAACATCCTCAACGATCACTTCAGCGAGAATTTTGTTCAGGTGTTTGATAACCTGAAGCAAGGGAGTGAAGTAAGTTACACTTTGCGTTGTGTCATGTGCTTTACGGTTACTGGGTTTTTACCATGTTTGTGAATGAAGGATGCCGTCACATTTATAACTTTATTTGTGCTTTACTAATACAAAACTGACTCTAATCCGTGGCATCAAATGTTTTCAGCTGGTTGAGGAGGACATGAGCAACCTTATGTTTGGCGACTACATGCAGCCTGACCTGGAGGATGATGAGCGCATGTACTCTGAGGTGCCCTCGATGGAGGACTTCTCTCAGGTGGTGGAGTCGTGTCTTAACGAGTACAACCAGACGCACAAGAACCACATGAACCTCGTCATCTTCCGGTAAACAGCAGCACAGAATCTGGTCTTGGTCTTGGGCTGTTCATCAACTTGATCGTTATGTTCAAGTCAGTCTTTGCATGTGAAATTGTAACTTTAAAAAAAATGTCTGTTTTATGTAGCTACCTCCTGGAGCATCTGTCCCGCATCAGCCGCGTGCTGAAGCAGCCAGGAGGCAATGCCTTGCTCGTGGGAGTGGGAGGCAGCGGACGTCAGTCCATCACACGCCTGGCTGGGTCCATGGCCCACATGACCCTGTTCCAGCCTGAGATCACAAAGAACTACAGCATAGCGGATTGGAGGGATGATCTGAAGGTGAGCGTTAATGGTTTTGAAAAGTGTCCTGTTATGCTCATGCCTTTTCACACTGTTCCGACCTCTGTGTGATACAACTGTGAAGAGTTTCAACACGAAATGTCCTTGTTATACAGATGCTGCTGAAAAATGCTGGGCTCAAGGGGCAGAAGACGGTGTTCCTGCTAACTGACACTCAGATCAAGGAAGAGGCCTTTCTGGAGGACTTGGACAGTGTCCTGAACACCGGAGAGGTGCCCAATCTGTTCGCCATGGATGAGAAGCAGGAGATTATCGAGGTAGATTGTCATAGCCCTTAAAGAGCAGTTTACACTTCGCGTAGAGGTCCTATCCATTTATATTTGATATAACTCACTTGCTCACGTTCTTCATCTCCCTTTCTCCAGACGCTGCGTCCCCTTGCCGAGGGTGGAAATAAGAAGCTGGAGTTGAGCCCTCTGGCTCTATTTGCATTCTTCGTGTCGCGCTGCAAAGAGAACCTGCACATTGTCGTGGCCTTCAGTCCCATTGGAGACGCCTTTCGAACTCGCCTGCGCCAGTTTCCATCTCTCATCAACTGCTGCACCATCGACTGGTTCCAGGTACTACAGAGCCAGGAGTGAAATAAGAGATTCATCATAGACCCTGTTCCTATCAGTGTCGGCAGTCTGTCTGTGCATCGTCTGTGTTTGTTCCCACTCTGAATCTTCTCCTCTCTGCCCTGACAGCCGTGGCCCGAGGAGGCTCTGGAGCGCGTGGCCAACTCCTTCCTGGAGTCACTGGGGATGAGTGAGGACGAGAGGCAGGACGTCATCCCCATCTGCAAATCCTTCCACACGTCAGCCATACAGCTCTCGACCAGGTATGACGTGTGATTTGTTAGAGATCAGATTTAAATGAGAGTTAAAGGTAAATCACACGTACTGAATTTCACACCGTTGTTTCCCGTGCAGGTTCCTCTCTGAGCTTGGCCGTCATAACTATGTGACACCCACTTCCTACCTGGAGCTGCTCGCGGCTTTCCGTCAGCTCCTCACTCAGAAGCGACAGACTGTCATGAGTGCCAAACAGAGATATATCAACGGTCTGGATAAACTGGCCTTCGCTGAGTCTCAGGTAAATGCAGCACCACTTTGTCCTTTTTATTTTCATTTCAAGATGTTGCGCACGCCTTTGTCAAAACTGATGTAAACAATGTCTCCTTGTAGGTGGGTGAGATGAAGAAGGAGCTCGTGGACCTACAGCCGAAGCTGGAGGAGGCCAAGATCGAGAACGCCAAAATGATGAAGGTGAAGAAATCGCATCTTTATTCAGCCGCAACCCACAAGATTATATACGGAATGTAAATATCTGATGATATAATGTTATAATGCTGAATATGACGACTTACAGGTGATTGAGAAGGAGTCTGTGGAGGTAGAGGCCAAAAGCAAAGTGGTCCGTGTTGATGAGGAGGCGGCAACTATAAAAGCCACCGCCGCTCAGGCTCTGAAGGACGAGTGTGAGAGCGACTTGGCTGAGGCCATCCCCGCCCTGAAAGCTGCCGTCTCGGCCCTGAACACTTTGAAAGTAAGAACCTTTCGACCACAGCTGATGCAGTTCAGACAGCTGCTGATGCACAGAGCGTTTATTCTAAAGTTGTTGCCTCTTTTCTTTTCAGCCCTCCGATGTCACAATCGTGAAGTCGATGAAAAATCCCCCCCCAGGGGTGAAGCTGGTGATGGCAGCCGTGTGTGTGATGATGGAAATGAAGCCGGACAGGATACCGGATCCATCTGGGAGCGGAAAAATGGTCAGATTTATGTCTGAAATGTCCCTTATTTTTTTCGAATCTACTCATAACAAAAGCATTTTAACATGTCTTTTCTATTTTCTAGATTTTTGATTACTGGGGTCCAAGCAAGAAGCTTCTGGGGACATGAACTTCCTTCGAGATCTGAGGGAGTATGACAAAGACAACATTCCTGTGAGTGTCAGAAAAACTACATCCCTGTTAAATATGATCTATAATCAATGTAACTATATTCTCGTGTTCTGTTCTGACCAACTCCGCTTATCTCTTCATCGCAGACCGCTGTGATGCTACAGATCCGTAATGAGTACATGATTCAGTCCGGCTTTGATCCAGCTAAAGTGGCAAAGGCTTCTTCTGCAGCAGAGGGGTTGTGCAAGTGGATAAAAGCAATGGAGGTGTACGACAGGGTGGCGAAGGTGCAGTGTTTCTGTATTTGCACAGACCTTTTCTCTAATATGTCCTGGTAACAAACGCATGGTTACGTATGTTTGCATCAACACCTCAATCGTTCTCTGTGAATTTAGGTCGTGGCTCCAAAGAAGGCCAACCTGGCAGAGGCGGAGGGGTCGCTGTCCGCCACCATGGCCCTGCTGGACGAGAAGAGGGGCGAGCTGAAGGAGGTCGAGGACCGTTTGGCTGATCTCACGAAAACCTTTGAGGATAAAACGGAGGAGAAGGCTCAGCTGGAGATCCAAGTGGATCTGTGTGCCAAGAAGCTGGAGAGGGCTGAGAAACTCATCGGGGGTCTGGGTGGAGAGAAGACCAGGTGAGGATGCACGAATGTAATCCCACGCAGGGCCATTCTCGTTAGTTTGATATGATTGGAATACGATTCGAGTGACTGGAATCTGTGCTGACGCTCTTGATCTGTCCAGGTGGTCCGAGGCAGCAGATAACCTGCAGAACACATACGACAACCTGACTGGAGATGTTCTCATCTCTGCCGGGGTCATCGCCTACCTCGGGGCTTTTACCGCTGGCTTCAGGCAGGACTGCACCAAGACGTGGACCGAGCTCTGCCAGGTAACCGCAGTTTGTCATGTCGTTCTTTTAGTTTAACTCCATTTGAACGAACACGCCATTGGAGTGAGATGATTGCACATTGAATTGTTCCTCATCTATTCTCCTCTCATCTCAAACTCTCTCTAGTCCAAGAACATTCCATCATCAGATGACTTCTCTCTCAGTAAAACCCTGGGAGATCCCATCAAGATCAGGGCTTGGAACATTGCGGGTCTCCCCAGTGACGCCTTCTCTATCGACAACGGCGTCATCGTCAGTACTTCACGCCGATGGTGAGTCTGTTTTTTTGTTGAAGTATTAAATCCACAAAATTATTTGTCACATCTTCAGTTTTGGGCTAAAACAGTTCAAACTAAGATGTGTTTTTTCTTCCATGTGTTATTGCAGGCCCTTGATGATTGACCCTCAGGGCCAGGCCAACCGGTGGGTGAAGAACTCCGAGAAAGACAACGACCTGAGTGTGATCAAGCTGACGGATGAGGACTACATGAGGACTCTGGAGAACTGCATTCAGTTTGGAACTCCTGTGCTGCTGGAAAACGTTGCAGAGGAGCTGGACCCGTCACTGGAGCCACTGCTGCTCAAACAGACCTTCAAGCAAGGTGCTGGGGAATGGGATATGGCTTCTCAAAGGCTCATCTGACAAAGTGTCAATTGTTTGAAATTACATTTGATTGAAAATTAAACCATTTTTCTTTCTCATAGGTGGTGTGGATTGCATCAAGCTGGGGGACAGTGTGATTGAGTACTCCCCCAACTTCTTTTTCTACATCACCACGAAGCTGAGGAACCCTCACTACCTACCAGAGCTGTCCACCAAGGTTTCCCTGCTGAATTTCATGATCACCCCAGAGGGCTTGGAGGACCAGCTGCTGGGCATCGTGGTGGCCAAGGAGAGGTACGGCTTTATTTGCCTGAAATGCTACGTGTCACATCGGCAGAGCTTTGCACCTGACTGTTGTTTTTCTGAACCAACAGGCCAGAGCTGGAGAAGGCGAGGAACGCACTGATCCTGCAGTCGGCCGACAATAAGAGGCAGCTGAAGGAGATCGAGGATCAGATCCTGGAGACGCTGCAGTCTTCTGAGGGAAACATCCTGGAGGATGAGAGTGCCATTCAGATTCTGGACTCGGCCAAGGTCATGTCCGAAGAAATCTCCAATAAACAGAAGGTGCGGACCACAGGCAAAACACGAGCTCTGGAATGTGTTATTCTACATTCACGTACATACGACATATGTGTATCTGGTAATCTAACATTCTACTGTTTCCACCCAGATCGCAGAGAAGACGGAAATCGAGATCGCAGCGTCCAGGGAGGGTTACCGAACCATTGCCAAGCATTCCTCTGTGCTGTTCTTCAGCATGGCCGATCTGACCAACATCGACCCCATGTACCAGTACTCGCTGAACTGGTTCGTCAACCTCTACGGCAACTCCATCAAAGACAGGTGGGTGACTCACGTGCAGCTTCATGCATTGAGATCAACTCTGCTGTGCGTACTGCCATGTACACACGTAACAAGTAATACAATATGGTTTATTGTACTGTAAGAATATCAGACTGAGCCCTTTACTCATTCACCAGAGATCAAGCTACATTTTAAATATCAACAGAGGACAAACTATTAGTTCCTCTCCAACTCTTTGTGTTGTGTGTGTTTCTCCGTCAGTGCAAAGTCCAACGACCTGCCGAAGAGGCTGAAGATCCTGGTCAACCACTTCACCTACAACCTGTACTGCAACGTGTGCCGCTCCCTGTTTGAGAAGGACAAGCTCCTCTTCTCCTTCCTCCTCTGCGCCAACATACAACTGTAAGCGTTCACGATCCCGCGGGACACCGGTTGAGATTTGATTTTCAGAATTAAACCAGATTCTCGTATTGAAAATGAAATACGTGACGTCTCATATTGATATTTTGCATTCAGGGAAAAGAAGAACATTGAGTACTCGGACTTCATGTTCCTGCTGACTGGAGGAGTCGGGCTGCAGGCGACCGTCCCCAACCCCGACCCCAGCTGGCTCCAGGACAAAAGCTGGGATGAGCTACTTCGAGCCAGTGAGCTGCCAGGACTACAGGGACTGAGGTAAAGAGCACAGAGCCTTTCTTTTTCATTCGTTATCTTCGTCCTTTAGTTTATTATGAATGACGTCTGACCACTGGAGTTAAACGTGGCTTTCTTTACTCCACAGTGAGGCCTTCATCAAGACTCCAGGGGACTTCAAGACTATTTACGACAGCAAAGAGCCTCACAACACCCCCCCGCCTGCACCGTGGGGTGAACAACTCAACGGCCTGCAGAAAATGATCATTGTTCGGTGCCTCCGTCCGGACAAGATGGTGCCGACCGTGACCAAGTATGTGGCCGGCGAGCTGGGGAAGAAATACGTGCAGCCGCCTCCATTCGACCTGAGTAAGAGTTACCTGGACTCCAACGCCACCATCCCGCTGGTGTTTGTGTTGTCTCCCGGAGCGGATCCCATGGCCAGTAAGTCGGACTTTACCAAAGTTAACGTCAGAAATATATCACGAATGCTTTCATTCTAATGCTAAACCTGAAAATCTCTCCACAGGCTTACTGAAGTTTGCCACTCAGAAGGGAATGGATGGGGCCAGGTTCCAGTGCATCTCCCTGGGTCAGGGCCAAGGCCCCATCGCGGCTAAGATGATCTCCACAGCCATGAAGGAGGGGGCGTGGGTGTGTTTACAGAATTGCCATCTGGCGGTTTCCTGGATGTCCACCCTGGAGAAAATCTGCGAGGCCTTCTGTGAGTCAACTTGCAATCCGGACTTCCGCCTGTGGCTCACCAGCTACCCTTCACCCAAGGTAAAGAACTGTGCATCGCATTAAGAAGCAATACGGAGATCTCATCTGAGTGGAGTCCTGAAGAAATACCTTGTGTCTGGTTTCAGTTTCCAGTGACCATCCTGCAGAATGGAGTGAAGATGACGAACGAGCCTCCTACAGGACTGAAGCTCAACCTGCTTCAGTCCTACTTGACGGATCCTCTTTCTGACCCCGAGTTCTTCAACGATACCGAGAAGCACCAGGTGAGCTGAGGGTCATTTTTTAGACACAATAGGATTTTTGCATTTCCTCATTCAATGTGTCAGGAAAACAGGCCGTTCTCTGACTCTGGGATTTCTCTTTCAGACTTGGGGGAAGCTCCTGTACGGACTGTGCTTCTTCCATGCACTTGTTCAGGAGCGGAAGAAGTTCGGTCCGCTGGGCTGGAACATTCCCTACGGCTTCAACGAGTCCGACCTGCACATCAGCATCAGGCAGCTGCAGGTATTCAAATCAAATCAAATTTGCCTCATCGGGCTCAACAATCTGTAAATGTGACGTCCTCTGCCCTTCGAGATTCAGTGGCTGCGTCTCTTCCATTACAACAAATATGGTTTTCTGTTTCAGCTGTTTGTGAATGATTACGACGAGGTGCCCTTCGAGGCCATCCAGTATCTGACCGGGCAGTGCAACTACGGCGGCCGTGTGACAGACGACTGGGACAGGCGCCTCCTGGTGACCATCTTGGCGGACTTCTACAACAAGGAAGTCATCGTGAACACTAACTACTCTTTCTCACCTAGCGGACATTACCTTGCCCCGCCAACATCGGACTATAACGGCTACATCAAGTTCATGCAGGTAAAACCACTTGATTCATTTGAATATGTGTTTTTATTTAATTTCTACAAATACCGCAGTGTCCAGCCGACTGAGTAACGACACCTTCCCTCACATTCCCGTGTGCTAGGCCCTTCCATCCGGCCAGCAGCCAGAGGTGTTCGGGATGCATGACAACGTGGACATTTCCAAAGATCTCCAGCAGACAAAGATGATGTTCGATTCCCTGCTGCTCGCCCAGGGTGGTGGCGCCAAAGGAGGAGCTAGCTCCGGGAGCGACAACGCACTCTACGACATCGCAGATGATATCCTTACCAAGGTTTGGATGATATGACGAAGCTAATCAGATGATGTCCTCCTTGTTTGCCATGTTAGTGGTCATGCTCACGGACACCTGTTAATGTTTGTGCCCCACAGCTGCCGAGTAACTTTGACACGGAGGAGGCTCTGGCCAAGTTCCCGGTGCTCTACGAGGAGAGCATGAACACCGTCCTCGTCCAGGAGATGGAGCGCTACAACACGTGCGTTCAAACAGCTCCGCGTCGGAACTTCACGAAGAACAACACATTTATCAAACGTGACTTAATTGCTATTTGTTGTCCCGCTCCGTTAGGCTGTGCGTCGTGATCCGTCGGAGTCTACAGAACGTGCTGAAGGCCCTCAAGGGTCTGGTGGTGATGGACGCGGAGCTGGAGGGCATCGCCAGCAGTCTGGCTGTGGGCAAGGTCCCAGAGCAGTGGGCCAAGCGCTCGTACCCGAGCCTCAAACCCTTGGGCAGCTACATCCTTGACTTTCTCTCAAGGCTGAAGTTTCTGCAGGATTGGTACGACAGCAACAAGCCCGACGTGTTCTGGCTGTCCGGGTTCTTCTTCACGCAGGCCTTCCTTACCGGGGCGATGCAGAACTACGCCAGGAAGTACAAAGTCCCCATTGACCTGCTCACTTTCGATTTTGAGGTTAGACGACACACACTTACTGAGGGTTTCTTCTCCGACTCAAAGATCCGCTCATACATCTCATCTCATTCCTAACAAGGCACTGACATGTTTCCATGATCTCTCAGGTTCTTCCCATCACTGAGTCCGACACGTACCCTGAGGACGGTGTTTACGTCAATGGGTTGTTTCTGGATGGCGCCCGATGGGACAAAGAAAGGTTCATACATACGTTTTTTATATTTAGAGTAATAGTTACTGTATGAAGACAAATCTTAACTGTTGTGTGTCTCCATCATCAGTGGAGTTCTGGATGAGCAGCTTCCCAAAGTCCTGTTCGACACGATGCCCATCATCTGGATCAAGCCCAGTATGTATTCAGAAGTTCGTTCTTTCAAATCTCATTTTGTAAATTGGTTGCTCATCATTTTCTCGTCTCTCAGGTCAAAAGGCAAACGACGACCCGGAGAAACTCTACATTTGCCCGATCTACAAGACGAGTGAGAGGAGGGGGAGCCTCTCCACCACAGGCCACTCCACCAACTTCGTCATCGGCATGACGCTGCCCACCAGCAAACCCCCCCAGCACTGGATCAAGCGCGGCGTGGCCTTGCTCTGCCAGCTGGACGACTGAGCCTCCAGCGTCAAACATAAAATAACAAAACTAATTGTACTTAGTTGATTCTTGTTGTTCTGGGTTCGAAACCCTCATGGTTGCCGCACTAATTGTAAGTCAGCTAAATGAAATGTAATCAACACCATCATCATCATCTTCATCATCATCACCACCTCCGTCACCACTCGCTCTCCCTCTCCCCCTTTCTCTCTTTTCTGATTCAATAAAGAAATTCAATAAAAGAATTGAAAACTTTAACTGCCGATGTATGAACATGTCCTACATCAACAGGAACACAAATTAAAGGACGCAGCACAACAGACTGAACATTAAAATATTTATTTAGTAAAATATTTAAAATAAACAAAAACAAAACTACATAAAATTATACAGGGATGTTTAAAGTACCTAACTTTAAAACATTGTCGCTTCCAACTAAAAATGATAATAAAGCATCATGATAAATAATAGTAGAGTTTTTTGCATGTTTTCATTTTTTTTGAATTACATAAACTTTCAAGTTGTAAAATGCATCGCTTACACCGTAATAAAAAAGTGCACACATGAAATTGAATACAGATTATTTTTTTGACACATCATTAAAAAGACACCTTGACTTTTAAAATCGTACCATATCTACAGTCACGTGTTAAAATTTGGCGGGAAATACAAGGGTTTTTTATTTGGCACTTTGACCAATAATGGGATCTCATTCTTTTTCTATTCTGTGGTTCTGTTCGGTTAACGCCAGCAGGTTCTGTTGGTTTCAAGAGTGAAGGCTCACATTATTAGCTTTTTTCTTAAGGTAGCGTACGGGAAAATATATAAACGTTTGTTCCCCACTGTCACAAATGGTCTGCACAGAAAAGTCTAAATGCCAAGGTATCCCTTTAACCGCTAAGAACCGCTCGTCCCGTCCCTCTGATTGTGTAACAGTTTCTCTGTAAACAAATTAAGACACTGGAATGACGTACCGAGCTGCAGCAGCTTCAGCCTCTCCGCTCCGTCTCAGAAACACCAACCAACTTTGAAGAGACACTCCTATTTACACTTGAGAATAAATTAATATTGCAATTTCTGTTTGTGTGTGTGTGTGTGTGTGTGTGTGTGAGTGGGTGTGTGTGTGTGTTCTCTTCATCTTCACATGTCAAGCCTACGAAGACTCATTCTGCTGAAGGAATCTCTGCGGACAGAAAAATACAGACACAAGGTTTTTTTAGTTACACAAGCGATATTTTTGTATTTCTATAGGAAAGAGTTCAACATCCTTCTTTTGACTTTGCAAGGCTCCCTTCATCTGTGTTATATGTGCGCCCCCGTGTGGTGATTGGTGGTAACTACAGTGACAGGAGACCATCTCCACTGCCCTGTCTATAAAGTGAAGGGTTCTACACCGGAACCCCCCCCCCCCCACATATTGGCAGTTGCCCCCAGAGGCTAATTCCTCTTCAGACGACGGCCGAAGTGCACATCCGCTGATTTAATTTTCTTTTTTGAAATACATCTCGAACAATTTCCTGGTATCCGAGAAATTCAATAAAAACAATAAAAGCGTATGAATGATAGAAGCGAAAACATTAACATCTCAAAATGTGTCAAACTACCTGGTCAAGCTGTCCGTTTGCTGCATGATTTTACAAAAGCAAAAGCAAAGGTGGGTTTAATGCAACATACAAAGCATATTATCTACACACTCACACAGACACACACACACACACAGACAAAGTCACGTTCAGTCGTACCTGTGCGAGTTGACCTGCAGTACAGGTTTATAAAGCTGAGGGATCTTTCTGTTGATGAGCGGCTGCAGCGCCTCCTTCAGCCGGTGGTAGTTCCTCTCCAGCTCCCTCTGGTACTCCTTCTGGTCCGGACCAATCAGGCTCTTGTTTTTACGCAGGGCATCTTCACACCTTTGGAAAAGAAGAACCATCAAATACCTCGGCCTGGCAGATTCTCATGTACACTTTGTTTGCTCACATTAAAGGTTTCATCTAGAGGTAGTTAAGTTTAAATACATTTAGCCAACTGTTGAATCACTTCTCAAACGAGACAGAAGGATAAACAACAGTTGAGATGAAACTGTGTTTCCCTACAAGACGCAGTGAGCAGTTATATCATGAGACACCCACGGTACCTCTTGGTGAAGTCTTTGAAGCAGAGCCGAAGCTTATTGTGGTGTCTGTACAGTTTGGGGTCACTGGGGATTTCTGACAGGAAAACCTGAGCCACCTCCAAAGGACCCTGAGGTTAAAAACAAACATCTGATCAGTCACCTACAGAACAGCACTTGTTACTTTTGGAGTTCAGGATTATATTTCTTGTCAGAAAAAACTGGCATCTTGAGACTTTACCTGGTTGACCGTTGTACCAACGGATCCCTGCAGGACCATCTGCAGCATCTTGGCATCAGAAGGGTCCTGGTGGGTGGCGAAGGCCAGCTCCTGAGTCTTCTTCTGCATGTCCTCTATCGCCACCTCGATCGGCGTGGAGATAACCTGAAAAGTGACAGTTCACAACAAGATTTGGATGAGCTACTGCCTCACTTACCCCCCCCCCCGCTTTCACATGAGTCATGTTTTACTGCTAACTGTAAAGAAACAAAATAAAACAGTGTTTCTGAGAACTAGCTGATAAACCTTCACTTGCCTCCTCTTTGTGGATGATGTTGATCCGTGTCTTGATGTACGGGAAGGCGTGGGAGGTGGTGAGGATGGTCTTGCGTTTGTACTGTTCGTGCAGATCGCCGTGCGCCCGCCCGTCCAGGGTGAAAGGCGTGCAGTACACAAAACGCCGCAGGTTGTAGTTCTTGTCAAAGTAGGTGATGCGGTCCTTCATCTCGTACGTGTCGAAGTACGGCTCCACATATGTGATCTGGATAAAGGCCTGCGGGAGGAAAGATGGTTGAGAAACTAAAAGTCCATTTAAAACAAACTTTATATTCTTTGTAGTAGGTCTAACACTTGTTTCGTTTGTTGCTCATTTGAAATCCTATGAGCAGCCACACCGGCCGACACCGACCTTGTTTGGATCCAGCTTGCACTTGTCCACCGGGTTGGAGTCTTTAATGACTTCTACCTGCTCCTCTCCAAACCGCTCCCCGTAGAAACCCTGAGAGGAGATGAAGCACAAGGGCCTCGTTAAGTTGAATATAAGACTAACAACACATATCCAACAGGTAAAGATTATAGAAAAGTGTTTGAATTAGAAATGTGGCATCAAAACATGGATTTGGGGTCTTAGGAAATATTATTGAAATAACAGCTTTTACCGCCCATATATTATGTTAAAATGTAATTTCCAGGTATTTACCTCGAGCCTGTGAGAGATCTCTGCCAGCTTCGTGATCGCCGGCTCCTTGTACACAAACTCCTGCTCGTCCAAGTCGCCGAATTTTGAACCGTAAATTCCGACTCTGAAGTACGTACCAAACATCCTCTTCCCAGTCTGAGAGCAGAGGGAAATCAATGTTAGTGCTGGAATTAATCAAGGAAGTTTAAAATTGAGACTCAAAAGAAGTCAAAATAAAAAACTCGGAGGTCTAAAAAGTCATCGTTCAAATCAGACACAGTGAAAAACCATAAACCATAAACTTTAGTTCAGCGTCTGTATCGTTCACAGAAGTAAACAAGAGAGAAAGAGCTGCAGTTCATAAAGACAAATATCAGGAGCAGCAGCAAGTGAAATAATCTGCAAACACAACCACATAGATAAGATAGATCGTATAGAAAGACGGACGACATGACCACTCCTCCAAAACTGAAGCCAAATCGTCTTGATCACCCCCTGGTGGCTGTCTGATATACAGGTCATAAACCCCACCTCCTTGTTAGTGGATGGGACCAAACTAAAAAGTAAATGTTAATGGTTTCTGTCATTGTAAGATAGTTCTTATCACACTGATGTTTGCTCGAGTGTTATTTTTCTGTTGAGTTTGATTTTAATTAGTTATTAATGCTCTAAAACAAGGTGAAACGTCATGATTGACAGCTGAGACTGACTCGTGATTGGTCGAGAGTGTGTATCGGCAGGACCTAGATACTCTGACTCTAAATGACGTTAAAAAAGCAAGATGTGTATCGAGGATGTTTTGGCTTCACTTTTGCACAATAGGAGGAAGAGGAGGCACGTCGTCCATCTTTATCTACAGACTATGATAAGTCCTTCGTTACATCACTTTGATGAACATTTTGCTAACTCTGCTCAATCTGCTGCAACAGTGAAAACAAGTGTCCCGAGAAACGTTGATGGAAATAAAGTGTCAGACGGAAAACAGCCACAAGGAGCTCAACAAACTTCAGATTTCCATCCTGCACGAGTCAATAGTCCCACAGGAAGTAACCGACTCCACATATTTACATCCACTGGAAAAGTGGCACTTTTTTTTTACAAGGCTGATATTTCTCTTCTGTAACTGTAGAGCAGATAAAGGACAGACAGGTGCAGTGTGTCAACCTCAAGACTCCAAGAAACCAAACGATCTACGGGAATACAGCCTATTAAAATCATCTTGAGAGCGATTCGCAGCTCAATAGTAAGCATACGTGTATGGGCACATTATTCAATCTGTAATGTGTTTTTCTCAGCTTGATTGTGCACATTTAGTCTGTTTTGCACACATTTTCACACATGCACAACGCAGCGGAAGGTTCTCTGCACAGACGCGTTCACAACAGCGGCAAATCCTCAATAATCCGGAGGCTCTCACGCCGACATTTGCCTTCACACATGGAGACAAGTGCAGAGAATCTCTGGAGTTCAGTGAATGTCTGAAAGCAGCTTGAGAGAAGAGTCTCTGCCCAACAAAAGAGACTTCACCTCCGAGCTGAAGCCTAAACTACTCTGTGATTAGGAAAATTGGACTTTCAGTGATGGGAAACTACCGTCAAATAGGCTGTTCTCAGACATGAACTCTGCACAATTGGGTTCAGAATTCCTTCGAGTTTGTCATTCACATATGCGCTCGACACAGATTAAATACTTTTTTTTTTTTTTATATAAATTACTGACAGAGCCGTTAACAACTGTAAGAAATGTGTGTGTGTGTGTGTGTGTGTGTGTGGGTGGTGAGCAGGAGACATGGGCAAGCTGAGGACAATTTCTTGGGAAAGATAAATAAACCCTCCGACAAGGTTTAGGGCAAACCTTCCCAAATAAAGAAAACATCACCTCACGTGCTGATTTCAAAAGAAATGTAAGCAGTAATTTAAGAAGCCCTGAAAACTAAAGAACTTACCACAAGACACAATTAAGTTAAGTGGGAAGGAAGGGTCGGCAACCGGGGAAATCAAAAAGGAGAAAACAGAACAAATTTTAATCAGGATTTGGTTCCTCCGGAGAATTTCAAAAACAACACAAACTAACACACAACAGCAAACGTATATATCTATTGATTTTAGAGAAGAACATGAACTGATTGTGCGGGATCTGGACCATGCAGAGGCAGGCAGTTACAAGAGAAAAGACAAGTGAGATAATAAAGATCCACAACCGTCAGAAACACACCATGCACCTGCAGTGCATTCGCAAAAAGAAACAAGGAGGCGTTCTTTCCAATTCATGCAACAAAACACGAAACTCTGGGGTTAATACTGTTAACAAAAGAACAGAATGGATGGAAAATAAACCAGGGGTCGATTTAGTTTGAGCGATATTTAAAAGAAAGGTGCAAGAATACAAACTAATTAAAATCAAAAGGGATAAATCAAGAAATCTTGAGATGAACCCTCTTGGGGGAAAAAGTATCATTGCCTCTGGAATTTAGATTGTAGCTTCGACCCAATGCAAGTTTACACCTTGTGTTTTGAAAGGCTCATTCAATGTGTGTGTGTGGAAAAGAATGATCCCTGCCAGGAGCAGGGAGGCTGACAGATAGAAACAGTGCACTGAAATCGAGCCCTGTGGTTGAGGGTGAGATGAGGTGTGGCAGTCGGCAGTGCCAGTCGACGACACACCAACAGACAGACAGGAGATGCAGATGGGAAAAAGGTGCGGATTGTGCGAGTGATGCATTCACTGAGACTTGTGTCATTAGTGTCACACACTGTGGCTCCCATGCACAGCCTGACAACACGGTCACGTAGAAAAAACAAGCTCCTCTTGCTCAGAGGAGGAAGGTGAGAGGAAAACAGGTCTTGCTGCTGGCACAGCAAGTGCCCCCAGTGGCGGGGCAGACACATGACATTGTCTGCAGGTGTTAATGGAGTGGATGTATGTAACAAAGCGAAGAGAGTAACAGAATGCCCACTGCTGGCAAATAAAAAGATGAGTGTGAATAAAAAAATGCAAATACAAAAACAAAACAAAACAAAACGTGAGCAGGGCCAAGCAGGAACCGATGAGCCACCTACCTCCCAGCCAGTACTCTGTGTGACAAAGAGAATACAGGACATGTGAACAAAGACACACAAACACCCCCACTCGCACACACACTTCCCGTGTGGCACGACACACAATGTTAAGGAAGGACAATGGGATCTTTCAATGAGATAAAACCCAGGTTACTGGCTGTCGAGCTGGAGAACAGAGCAACTGACCTCAAGATATCAAAAAGTACTTTTATAAATTTTTTAATAAAGTGTTGTTTGAGAGCCGTTGGTCTGATCACCAGACGACTGTAACCCAGCCCACACTGTCACTTGACATTTGTCAATACGAGTCACACAACTGACCAAAAGAACCCAACAGGAGTCTCTTCCCCACCTCATGCATCCTTAGTTTCATACTTCACAGCTATAAATACAGCATGCAAAGTATATGAATACATATATAAATACAATAGAATCAAAATGACCATAATGAGCCCATGCAGAACTGTGTCTTTGTGTGTAAAGGAAACATGGATCTCGACATCCAGGGTATTTCCTGTATGGTGAAGTTTTCATGTTTGTTGCCGAAGTATTCTGATGCGCGGCAGATGAGAAGCTTTGCTCTTTGTACGTCTTTATGTTACTTGACCGCGGTCCAGTCTAATTTTACTAATTTAAATCCCATCTGGTTTTTTCTCCGCCTTCGCTGCCTCGTAAATGTGACGTTAATAATGTGTTTGATGAAAGCTGAGCAAACTATTCATGTGGATGTGAGTTTTTGAGGTTTTGAAGATCTTGGAGCATTCTGTCCACTTTCTCTGTTGACTACATGGCTCTGACTGAATTTACACAACAACAAAGGGGGGGAACTTTTTATAGGAAAGTGGCAGTGAAAATAAATCATCAGATCTGGGTCACACTACTTTTCTCATTTGGCTTATTTAAAAATCCAGCAGCAACTTTACAAATAAAGCTACAGGAACCTAGTGTGAAAGCGGAGATTTACTCTGTGTGTGTGTGTGTGTGTGTGTGTGTGTGTGTGTGTGTGTGTGTGTGTGTGTGTGTGTGTGTGTGTGTGTGTGTTTACCTGGTGAACTATTTTCCCAAAGGCTTCCTGTAGTTTACCATGAATGGTCGACAGCTTCTTTGCATCCCTGTTGGCTTCGTGGACGGGGATCAGTACCTTGTATACTTCGTTTACTGCCTCGTACATGCCAGCCTGGAAACAAGAGCAAGAGACATGTTGGTGCACTGAAATCTAACTTCAGTTTTTTATATCGTAAATGTAATTATTTAAATAAAAAATTGATAAGAGAAGAAACTCCCTCTCAGCCTCCTTCTGTCTAAAGAAGCATACCACTCCACCTCCACTTCTTACCATGGAGAAGGAGGCGGCCGCCTGCTCCAGGAGTCCTACCAGACCGATCTCAGTGAAGTACTTTCCTGAGCAAATGCCCTCTTCGTCCGGGGACACCACGTCATCAGAGACTGCGGATTCCTCCAGCACGTTGGAGGAAATGTTCTGTGATGCGAATACACACAAACACCTGAGCGAAACATTTCTTGGACCAAGTAGTTATGTAGATTATTTCAGGGGATAGTCCCATGTACAAACATTATAACTATGTCCTTACCTGGAAGGTGACGCAGCCCACAGGCAGATACTTGCGGTCCTCCAGCATGCTCAGGTATTCTGCAACCAGAGCAGCGCTGTGCACAAGACACTGGGCAGCCTCGGCGTGGTTATTCCTCTCGGAGTGTTTTCCAGCCATGTTCTGGAGCCATGTGAGTCTCAAGTCTGGAGAGGTCTGGTAACCCTTCGCAATCCTGGACTCAAAGACACAGACAGACTTAAAGGTGCACAAATAACAAAATAACCATGATCATAGTGCAGACACATGTTGTAAGTATCAAACAGGCAGTTGTTTGAGTGCAAATGTATTCTGTACCTGTACATGAGATCTATCAGCATCTCAGGATCTTCCTGGTGCTCCTTCATCTTCACTGTGTCAGAGAGGATCATGTGCAGGTTAAACACGAGGTCCTGGACCTGGAAAAATAATACAAATCAGAATGAGAAACATTGAGTCATCCAACAGCCCACAGCTTTCTCACAATCTGATAGATGTTGAACAAACAGCTCGAGGGAGGCAGCAGTACCTGGTCTGGAAACGTGGTCTCCCTCAGCTCCAGGTCCTCCTCTGCGTATGTGAGGATGGTCTTTAGAGAGCGACGCAGGAACTCCTCGTTGAAATTCTGAGAGGTTCCCACGAGCGAGGAAAGAGACATGGTCACCTGCATCTTTACTCTCGCAAAATTCTGAAAAAGGGACCAGAGAGACAAGTAAGGTTTGAACAAATGATATTTTGTCAAGACCGACTAAAGAAGCTCTGTGCAGAGCAGACGTCCCTTCTCCCTTATAACCTCTCTTCTTAAGGTGTGTGTGTAAAGTCTGGCTGCACTAGAACAAAGGAAATGATGCATGCACAAGTAATTGGGCCTAAATTGGGTGAATGATTGCAGCGTTTTGGGTTTGTACTAAATTTCGTGATGGAAAGTGAAAGAAAATAGAAATAACTTGATACAAGACACTTCTCAGTAGCTGAGAAGTGGCCAACTTACAATAAGTTTGTTATTGATATGAGCTGATTTGATTTTAATCGCAGTGTTTTTAAGAAGTGATCGGATCATTCTGAACGCTCTGTCACGAGGTTATTTCTGGAAGAATGTTACACAGAGTCTCTGGTGCGTGACGACCTCCACAGATACACATTAGTAGTGCTATGAAAGTTAAACCACATTGGTTGTAAATGTTTACGTTTGCACTCACGTTGCCTATTTCAAAGTTTTGTCTCATGAGGAGGTAGAGAGAGGCGCTGGCGTGGGCCCTGATGGTGCTGATGCTGCTGCTGCAGCTCCTCAGGAGTCTCAGGCACAGGTCGGCGCACTGCTCCGTCTCCTCCTCGAACAGCAGCTCAGGAAACTACGCAAAGCAGAGAGAAATATGCACACATTTGCAAGAGTCCTGTGAGAAACTGTCACAATGAAATTAAATAAAAGCACAACTTAAAAGTCCAGTGGTCTGACCTTAGACACCAGCGCTCTCTGTGTGGCAAAACAGTGCTGGAGGTAGAGGGCGCTCTGGTTGCAGGCCATGCTGTGCAGCAGCACCTTCAGCACCCCACCCAGGATGCTCTCCTTGGACTCAGTCACTGATACCGTCTGGAGGTAGAGGGACGCATATGCAGGAGTTAATTATGCCCAAGACAATAACACTGATATCAGCATTTTTGCATGTTTGTATTTTGTATACCTGCACAATGATCTCCAACGTGTCAAGAATAATTATGTTGGCCTCTGTTGCAAGGTTTCCATCAATAAGTGCTTCATGCTCCAACTCTGCCCTGGTCCTACAATCAGGAAGCAGATGACCAAGTTAAACTAAATCATTACCAACTCAAAGTAGCGATGCTGATGATTTGTCCTTGAACGTTGCACCAGTTTCCTCCCACCACATTCAAACCAGTGCTCACAATCAGGAACAGTGTAAAAGAATTTGAATGGAAAGCAAAACAATATGAGCTGAGAGGGACCTCGGCCAGTCCTCCCCTTTTTAATACAGTTTACATACAACACAAGCACAGAGATGATTTATAATTAATATAATTTAATTGTATTATATTATGTATATAAAGATGAACAATGCTTCTCCATGTCCTCCTGCTGTCCAGAAATGAAGCTAAATACCCTGGATACAGACGCCAATATCTTGTGCATGTGTTGCTGCACAGTAGCGACCGTGGAGTGGGAGCAGGAGAGAACTTGGTTTGACGTGTACTTAGTGTGGTCCGTCTCCCATCCATTAACATGGAGAAGGCAGGATTTATGACCTACGCTGCAGCCAGACACCAGGTGGCGATCAGGATGCTTCGGCTTCACTTTTGCGGCGCAGTCATGTCGTCCATCTTTATATACCGTCTATGGTTTTAAGCCAGCGATTAGCTAAGCTGCTGATTGTACATGGAGCACTAGGGTTAAATGTTGTGTTTTGAGATATCGTTGGAATCTATCTCCCCTTCATGTTATACAAATAATCAATGACAAACAATGGCTACAGCTAGAATTGTCTTGTTTTTCACTCCAGCAGCAACCACACGAGTCAGAATCCCCAAAAACAAGAAGCACACTGGTTAAAAAAGCAAAATCAGACCCACTGCAACCACTAGCAACCCTGAGACAGACACGGTTACCAGGACAGAGGGGCTGATGGGACGGGGGGGGGGTTCAAGGGTCAGAACCAGGATCGGGGGGGTTTCTGTTGGTGTATTTATATGCATGTGTAGACTCAAGAGAGTTAAAATGGAGAAGAAGTTCATTTATAACATGGCTGCATCAGTGTCAAAAATACACAATAAGGAAATGGTTTCTATAACTTGTTCAAAGCCAAGTTCATCAGGAGGAAATCTAATTCAAATACTAGATTTCTTTAAAACTTTTTGTCCATTTTAACTTTCTTTCCACATGCATGAAAATACATTATAAACCATGAATTTAAGCAGAGGGAGGGGGGGAATTCAAAAGGAGCACACAGCAAATGTGGACCATACAATACCTGACTGATCTGTGACTCCTACATAAACACACAGCGACACGAGAGAACAGATGGAAATTAACAGAAAACAAAGGCTGGAGCTGAATTTACAAAAGAAAAGAAAAGAAAAACATTTTAGATAAAAAAAAGTTAAAAGAAAAAGCTTAAAAATTGTGATTTAAACATCCGCAATTAATGGTCAAATGTGGAAATTCTCTGTTCCCATGTAAATCCAGCAAAACATAGAAAATAAAATGAAAAATGAATTGGCAGTGATGACATGATGTATATTACAAGACGGATGTGACAGATATTCAGTTGAAAGGATTAACGAAGGATCATTTTAACATCTTCTAATTAATTAAAAACGGATTATTGATTATTAACGTGGAGCCGTTTACAAACGTTTACACACCCAAAGTCTGATCTGTGTGTTTTTTCATTGAAAAAAAAAAACACAACACATCTTCAGTAATTATTTAGCTCAGGTTTCTTTGTGGTATCTTACTTGTCCATCCTCTCGCTGTTTTGTCTCCAGTGGGTCATGTCCTTCCTCCATCGAAGGTTCTCCTGACTTCCAAACGCACTGCCAGATGGACTCCGCTCTAAATAATGGAGAAATGATTATTCGGTTTGTTTTCAATGGCAGTGAAAGAGATTGGGTTTACACAGAAAAACCGTTGCATGCATGTGTGTATGCATATCTGAGGGGTGAAAAGCATAATTAAGTGATTTAATAGTGATTATATCAATTTGTGAGTCTCAAATCATCTTCTCAGTTTAGGATTCTTGTTTTCTTTGCATGTATTTATACATGGATCACTCTGTATCTGTATGTGCATGTCTGGGGCGTGTGCCCTCTCACCAAGCTGGCCCCGGCTGCGGCGCACCATCTCCTGTCTGGCCCCGATGCTGCCCAGTATGGCCTCTTCCAGCTTGGCCTTCATGTCTTTGGACTTTTTAAAGGTCAGGCTGTTCATTCGCTCGAACGCCTTCTTCCCCTGCATGGTGAACACAATATGGGCCTTGTATCCATAAGGTGGAGGGTGAGTGAACGGACAGAGAATGCAGGGAAAGCGAGGAAGTTATTGGAAGCACGGCACTCAGCAAGCAAAGCAGGTTAGAAGCACGAGAGCAAATGTGCGAGAATTACAGAGCAATCACCAAAGGACTAGCAAAGCAGAAGGAGCTAAGGATAACAATTAAGTAAAGGATTAACACTGATTATGGCAGAGAAAGTAGTGAGCTTGTATGAATTGGTATTTAAACATCTCTAGTGTATAGTATTATAACAGCTCAAAGGATTCTCTATTTGTTAGAATATAAAAGAAGAAACTACACTAAATAGGGAGGAATACGCTGTACTGCAGATGCCCAACGCCTCTCTGTGTTCTTAACAACAACAGTGTTTGATAGGTCCATCTTTTCAATCAATTAGTGAGTGTCACTATAGATGTTACCTTGTACTCGAAGCAGGAGACACAGAGGTAGAGAAGGTCCAGCAGGCGGTTGAGCTGAGACACCGACAGGTCTGTGAACCACTTCTGCAACACCATCTCGTCGGCGTTCTTCAGCACCCACAGCAGACAGATGAGCAGACTGCGACTGGATTCGGCCGAGAAGGTTCCGTGCTGACGACTCGCCTGGAGAGACGAAGCAGGGGTCGGTAATTAATTTTTAAAAGTTTGTTTGAGATGTACAAATACACAGTATTGCACCATCTTACACACAACACGTCACAAACTGTGATTTACCTGCGAGTTGAGCAAGAAGCTGCTTGGTCGGGAAATTGGTGATGGGGTGGAAGTGCCTGCTATCGCCATGGCAACAGTCTGGCTGATTATACTGTTGCCCTCTCCTTCGGCCTCGTCGCCAGTGCTGCCCGCCGCTGCCCCCTGGGGACAACCTGGCCGACCCCACTGGTTATGGGACTCTAGTGGCCGAAAAGAAGGAGGGAAAAGAATATCACACCCGACCAGATAAGTTGCATTGGAGACAAAATATAAGAACAATGGAAAGTCCGCTCTCATTATTATGAACATGACATTAAAAGCTATTTTTGTGGGACCAACACACCTCACAGTGTAACTTATAGAAGAAGATAAAGAAGCCAAACAAACAAAACTTCTGTTAAATGATTGTATGTTCCAAGTTTTGCTCCTAATCTCTACCTGTGAAGTCGTGGAGCTGTGGTAGCGTTTCCATGATGATACCAATCAGAGGCAGGTAGAGCGTGGCGACCCGGGCCTTGACCTCTGGATCTGCATAGCGGGGGTCAGAGTCGTGGCTGGACAGGAGGTTATGGACGACACTCACCACTTTCTTATGTAGACCAAACATCCTGAAAAAAAAGTGAAGGACAAAAGAGAAATGTCTAGTTTGTATTAAACAAGGACAGTGGGTGAGAGAGAGAAGCTGTTCACATTAAGATACGGCTGGATAACCATAACTCACTCCCATGCACTTATTTACAAGTCACTATGCATACAGGCTTATCTCTCTCCAACAGATTCAGAGGCTTTAAACTAAATCTCTTTTCCTTTCTCTAGAATACAAAGTTTATTGGGTCGACACACACAGACACGATGACACCCATCGATTAAATGTAATTCTGATCCTAAAGCTCCTACCAGAACTTCTCTCATGTGAAGTTTGAATCCACATCATACTAACCCCTCATTCTCTGGGTCCAGTATCACAGACAGCTCAGAGAGCACCAGTCCAGCCAGGTAGTGTTGCTCTCTGAAGGGGACGGACAGCTCGAACATGTTGGCTATCTTCTGGTCCTGGACGTGTGTGGAGAACCCAGAGCTCTGTGGCGAAGAGGAGAAGTTACAGACAACAATCAAGACGGACGCCATTAAAGGTGTTACAGTTTGTAACTTTGTTTTTTCCTCTGTCGTACGTCCTTTGTTATAGTTAGAGCTTGATGCAAATAGAAGGCGGCCAGAATGTTTTTTTGATAATGTAAGTGCAACAAAATATATAACATAGTTTTAGTTGTTTTGAGATATTTTAAAGAAGAATTGCTACATGCTAAATCTTTAACATTTTATTTCATGAATATTGTTACTCCAACTGAAACTAGCCCTCTTTCTGTCTTTCTTTAGAGAATGTTCAAGACTAGTGAAAAACAACGATGATGTACGACTTCTCTCCATTTCTCTCTGTCTGACCTGTGACGTTGCTGAGGACACGGAGGGGGAAGGGGAGGCCGGCGGTGTCAGCAGGCTGCAGGGCAGATTGAGGGTGACATAGTGTTCATGGCTGCAGACGATTCTCAAGAAATCCAGCCTCAAAGACTCCAGGTTGGGGTTCTGCAGAGTGTAAAGCTTTGTGGACACCTGGAGAGAAGGAACAATCCACATGAATGTATCGTTTTAAAACTGAAAAATGCATCCAAACACTCGTTAGTCTTCGATATATTCTTAGTTCTGTGTATTGCTTTACTTAAAAATCGTAAATTGAACACAAAACTCATGAATGTACATTAAACAGCTTTCAATAAATACCTATACTGACGGAACTAAATTGAAATCTTGTTTTTTGGGGGCCAGCAGTATATTATATTCTGCACACGTCTGTTTGCCATTACACATCTGCTTCTCTTCTCTTGGGTGTTTTCTAGAAGTGCATTATTATGTATCATAAAAACAATTAAAATAAATACATGAGAGAAATTAGGAAATGTACCTGTTTCCAGTATGCCCTGATGAGGGTGAAGACGAAGCCTCGGTCCATCACTGACAGCAAGTCATTGAGAAAGAAAGCCAGACTCGTGTTTAGTCTCTCCACGAGCTCCAGGTCCTGAATGAATAAAGAGTTGGAGAAGATGAAGATGATTTCTTCTTGGGTAGATTGTATAAAACCAATGAGAAACAAATGGGACGATATGGAGCATCTCTTGGCCTCAAATATGTTGTGCCACACAAAGCCAGTTTTCTCTTTTAATATACTTTGAAAGGACTCATTTGTAAAACTGAGAGACCCCCTGACGTCCCTTGTATGCACTAAGTCTCTATAGTGCCACAACATCCCACAGACTCATCCCCATTGGGAACCCTCTGATAGATATTTGATCGGCTCATTAGTTACCTTCTGGAAGCGAGACACAACGTCCCCGGCGATGGTGCTGACCAGGGCTGTGATGTCGTCCATAAAGCGTTCTGGAAAGCGGTTCTTCCTGGGCGACTCGAGGCGCTCGGTGAAGTAAAGGTGGTGGATGATGCTCTTCACCTGTGGTCAAGGTGTTCATTGGGATACAAGTGAGATATCGTATTTCACAAAATCACATTTCCTGTGTCGAGATGTTTCCTACCATGAGTTCAAAGAAGAACCAGGCCTGCTGTAGAGCGCCCTCCCGGACGCTCCCGCTGCTCACCACCCACTGGAGCGCCAGCTCCTCATGGAAGAGCTGAGACGGGAGGGAGAAGACAAAAGAGGTTGAGAGGGACAGAGAGGGAGAGGAAACAGGAAGCAAAGGGACAGAAAGATAGAAAGAGTGTGAGGCATTACATAAACCTATCACTACAGGTGGGTCTACATGTATAAACTGAAACAAGGTTCCAAAATGTCTATTTACAAATGGGGGATTGGACTGCACCCCCAAAACTGAAAATTTGGTTAAAGACAAAGTGAGGTTAGGTTTTTACAAATCAGGTAACAAAATATTTCTTAACAATTACTAAACATATCACAACATTTAAACCTCTTTTTTTCTCTCAGAAATGAAGAAAGAAATCCAACTTACCACCATGCAAATTGAGTTGTGTGAATACATTTTCATTATATATATATATATATATATATATATATATTGTATATAGAAATTCCTGTCTTTTGCATGGAGAAAGAATTCATTCTTCTTCATTCCTTTCAAGTGTTCGGCAATAACATTTATTCGTGTGTGTTGTGCAAAACCAGCATCAAACACAGTCTGGCTAACAGCTGACCCGTCTGGCAAGTCTTCCTTTATCTTGTTGATACAATAAATGCAGGAAGTGGACAATAATTAATCAATATCCACATTTTAAATCTATATATGATGCAAGTGCTGCATGTATTTACTAGTAACGTTATTTCTACTTTCTATTGCACAGCAGAAACATTCTGAGCAAACCTCATTCCCTGCAGAGGGCCATGAAAAGCATTTGAAAGCTGTTAGCTAATGTTAGGCCCGATCTTAATATGAAGAAACTCCTTAACAAATTGTGTTCTAGTAGCCAACTAGCTAACAATAGCAACCTGTGTGCATCCTTTGTACTATGTATCAGTGACTGAGCTAATGAATGAAGACTTCCCAGACTGCGTGTATACAGCTACCTGTAACACAAAGTCAGCGTTAGCCAGACCGAGACCACAACCAGCATTCGCGTCACATCACATCCAGCATTCGACAAGACTCCACGACCACCAAATACAACATCGACCAACCAAGAGGCTCACATCCACAGACAAGACAGGTGAGGAGGCGGGAAAACAGAGGTGGGCGGGGTTTGGCTCCTCCCCCAGCGCGAGTGGCTCTACCTTTTTTGTGGGCAACCGTCCTGTTAAAGTTTGCAAGAAACTGGCGCTCTCAGTGTGCGAAGACATGCGATTGCCACAGCGCTCCATGGCCTATGGGTGGAATGAATGGAACGGTGACAACAAGGTTAGTGGAGGAGCAACGAGGTGAGGGTTGCCCCTTTTTCCCTCAGCACAGAGAAATGTGTCTGCTGGGTTTCACACACACACACACACACACACACACACACACACACACACACACACACACACACACACACACACACACACACACACACACACACACACACACACACACACACACACACCACACAACACACACACACACACACACAACGCACGCATACCTGTCACACATGAAGACAAAAACAGTAAGACACAGGACAGGGCTATAACACTCAAGTGCATAGACCCATAATCTATAACGGCACAACACATCTGTATGTTTTGAATTTCCTAAACGAGGGATGCAAAATTGCTGCAGAAAGTCATGAGATCATATGAGGAAATAAGAATGATTATTTGTCTTGATGCAACAAACATTGCTTAAAACATTCTGCATCCCTCAAGTTGAAACATTACTTCAGAAACATAAAAACATTCGACAGTTTCAAAAGTAATAAAAAAACTAGCATAATGTTCAATTGCAACGATAAATTCAAATAATGTGAGCTGTCGAATGTTTAATTTAAAGTGGGGATTTTATGATTGCAATATGCAGAATTAACTTTATCTTAAATCCTCGGAATTCATAATCTTGCATGTGTAAGATAGTAAATAACAAAGGCTTATGTCATGACAGCGTAAAAGAGGACACAACGTCATGTAGATGACAAGTGAAGCAGACAATGACCTCACATTCACACACACACACAGATACACCATGCTGCAGCGACAGAGTGAATGCTATGTAGAGTTAGACGTCATGCAGGGATGCTAAGTGAGAGGGGGGGGGGGACTATGGGGTTAAAGCAGTGAGAGTGAAGTGAATAGTAAAAAAGAAGAAATAAAATAAATTCAGAAAAGTAATCTTCTCTGCTGGTGAAGATGATTTGTAACACAACCCTTTTTCTCTACCACTTACTAACTCACAAAAACACTGTCTTAGTTTTAGTTTTTTTAGCAGCGACTGAGCAGTGTAACCCAGAACAGCAGGTAAGCTTGACTTGAACAGAAACGGAGGCCAACAATGTCCTAGAAATTATTTATCCGGATTTTGGAATATGTGTTTTGCTGCAGGTAATGAGAAAAAGAGAGGTGTCAGGGATGATGAGTAAAGTGGGATGACGCCTGAGACGCTAGCATGTCAGGTAGTGGGTCATGGAGGCGGCTGTGACTCCCATGTGTGAGATCATGGGAGAGTTGTGATTTTATTAGACCAGAATACTGAAATATTTTGAAGTTTTGGTCTTTTTTTGTCCTAGCACTGCACTGTCCATTTTGTAAATGGTTCAGTACGCGCAATAAAATGAGGAAAGTCATGTGACGGGAAACTACAAGAAATATTAAGACAATATGTTAAGATTAAAAAAACAGATTTCTCCCAAGACTCCAATCCCTTTCTTATCAATGTACATATTAACCAAACCTCTAAATATCCCAGTATCCCTTCAAGGTGAATAGGGTGAGTCATTTTTTTTGTAGTGAGGCAAAGTGGAGGACGGGGCATTCATTAAACCACCTGCATGGTTTCTGGAGCGGACCCAGGGCTGGATCCCCAGGGAGCACTCTTACAGCCCATGGTGTGCACCCACGAGTTGGAGCGGTCTAAGCCCTGGGGGTGCCAAGGTCAAAGGACACAGGGCAGGCAGGAGGTCGAGGGAATAAGCGAGCAGCACGGGGGAGGGAGGAGGAGGGAAGGCATAATGACACACGTTACAAAGGTTCTGAGGTCAGTACTGCTGGAAGATGCAAAGGGCCCAAAAAAAAAGGTTAGCTGTCAGTCCAAATCATCAGCACAGAGGAGCAAAGCACATTTAGGTTCTCTCTCTCTCTCTCTCTCCCTTACTCTCTCTGTGTTAGAAGTAACTCCCCCTCCCTCAGAGACAAGAGAAGAAAGGTTTAGTTAAGTATTAGCAGCAAAGGGCACATTCATCAAACAGGGGGCTGCATCCATCACATCGCGGTTAAAAGTACAGCGGGACCATTGGAAAGGCACATTACATCATTCAGTCACTGCTAAGGTTACATTAAATCAAAAATGGTTGAAATCACAAATTACAGCAGAGGAAATGCGTCACAACAGATCAAGAACATCAAATAAAAAGGAACAAAGAAGGAAACTGAACACGTACACTGTTATTAATGTCTTTAAAAAGGTCTATGACTTTCTAAACAATATGCGGCTGTATCTTCTCAGAGCATCTGTTCTACTGATGACACCGTAAACTAAATGTCTTGTGTGCCTTTCACAACCTGCACACACTGAGCGTTGTGTGTACACGCGTGTATGTGTGTGTCAGGTTGCTGTTACAGCGGTTAGAGAGATAAGATGTCCAGGGCTTGTGTTTACGCATTGGCTATACAGTTCACAAGTTGATTAAATGGGCCCCTAGGTCACTGCGCACATGGAAGGCCTCTGCCTTGATGTGAACTATAGATCCAGTTTAATCATCTTACAAGGGTCGGTCAAAAATCTGTCACAAATCAATGAGAGGTGCTTGATTGTTAAAATATTTAACCCTGATATCTGGCATCTACGGTGTCAGAGTGCAAAAAGGACAAGTGTCCGAAATACATAAATATCTATAACTGCAGGTCCTGTCCACGATCAGACATCAGTAAAATGTGGAGTGTCTCTTTTATCCTCTAACAGAAAACTGACTGGCCTGAGATAAAAGAAGCCAAAGAATGACCTTACCTTGCTGCCAATGATGGAGCGCACCTCGTCGTCAGGAGAGGTGGGCGTCCCGGAAATGTCAGGGTTGCTGTTGCTAAGGCTGCGGGAGCGGTTGAGGTTGAGGCTGGCGGGTCGAACAGCCGAGCGGGCCATGGTGGCGTAGTGAACCGAACCTCCCAACCCTCCCGGGCCTGGGACAACACACAGTGAAAGGGAAAAAAGGACAAGTGGGATGAGACGGACATTTCTACTAGCACGCAATCAAAAATGCTCATATTATCATATATATTCAAAGCCCACCCTTAAAGAGGGATTCCAGTATTTTTCAACCTGGGTCCTGTGAAATGTGGGTGTGTAAATGATTGATACTTAAAAAAACTTTTGGAATTGGTCCAGTAGATCATCTCCACTTGCAGCCTTGACACTGCTGCAGAGGCTTCAATGAAATCTTATGGGGCAACTATGACGTCCATGAATCGTCCACTAAAAGGGCTTTTTTCTAAAAAGCTGAAATTGTTATTCCGTTTGCTAAGAGTCTGGCAACATAACGTGAGTTTCAAGTGCTTTGTAACTTTGCAGCAGCTAGTTGTTCCTCCTCTGCTTGTCACCTCGCTTTTCAATTTGTAGGAGCTCCGCGTTCGTAAACTTAATCTCTAACGAATAGGGACGGCCATCGAAGTCAAATACCTCATCGACATTGTGCGCATCACAAAAAGGTTCAGCCATAATAGTTTCTCTCAGTAAAATCCAAACTCTTCTCTGCAACTTTCTCTCTATCTCACTTTCGTTTCCACCGCCGTCTTCCTGCAACGACCCAAGTTGCCCAACTCGAAGCAAAGACCCAGAATAACCAATAAAAGGCATTTATTGGTGAAACGATCTAATGGACCGATTCCAAAAGTTCTTAGAAGTCTCCTTCCTTTACACACACACACATATAAACATAGGGCCCAGGATGAAAAATACTGGAATTCCCCTTTAACAAGCTGCTATAGCACCCAACCCTTCACTCTGCATTTGGTGAAGCCACATGTTAAGTTTCTCAATAACATAATTATTTATGAATATGTTATTGAAAAAAAAAGCATATTTAAGTATAATCTAGATATATGGAGTTGTGTGAAACAATGAACGTCTTGCCAGTGGATAGTTTGAGCTAACACAGGGTCTGCAGGGAATTGTGTCCGTCAAATGCAACGTGACTTCAATTATAAAGGAAGAAGGAATGAACATAGATGAAAAATGTACAGCAGTGGACCATATCTACCTGTTGAGGATGAGTTGGTGTCTGTGTTGGGTGGAAGACAAAATGGATGTGGGAGGGAAATAAAGGAAAAGATAAAAAAAGAAATAGGAAAAGAAAAATTATGGCAGGTAGGTTTGATCACGGACACCCGGTGAGGGCGAGCTGGTGATTGGATGAGGTCAACTTAGTGGGGAAAACAGAAGAACAGATGTAAATCAAAGAAAAGGAGGAGGTCAATTATATTGATTACCTGGCGATGGCGCGTTGGGGTCGGTGCTCGGCAAGCGAAAGACATAGTGGATGTAAGAGGACAGCAGGCTGTTGCGGCCGTGCATGTCCTGGCTGCTGTCCAGGTACTTGTGAAGCCGGTTCACTATGGATGCCATGACCTCGAAGGATGCCTGGCCCAGATTCACTAAACACACACGCCCACACATGTTCAGACAGAGTTGTTACACATGAAGTTGACCCACATACACCAAAAACATTTTAAAAAAAGTTTTCTTAGCATAGATATGAGACCATTTCTATGTCTAAGCGCTTGTGAACATTTCTGGAATACTAATGATCATCTGTATGTTCATTTAGCTTTTTCCACCAGGAAAAGTGTTTTTCAAAAGTGACCATGACTTTTGCATGTATTTATTTATACTTTTTTGCATTATAATATTGTTTTATACAAAACGGCAAATTCAATATAGGAATTCTGTGCTAATGTAAATGTGTAATGTGTAATCCATGGCCTACTGTAGCATAAGGTACATTTCAATGTTAACACAAACACCTCCCTCAAGCTTTTTACTCAATGTGACACAGTAGCTTACCTATCTGTCCAGCGATGACCGGCGGCCGCACTACGAGCAAAACCAACTTGTCCAGTAGGAGGTGAAGGAATCGAACCACCGGCTCCAGCTGGGAAGAGTTTAGAGCCGCAATGCTGGACTTGAGCTCGGCCTCCAGGTTGTTCTCCATGATGCGCATGTCTCCTATTCTGACTGGGAACATGTGCTCATCCAGGGCGTGAACCAAGGCAAAGAACTTATCCAGGTACTGGTCCTGGAGTGGGAGAGAGAAAAACGAGAGGCATTGGAGAGCAAATGAGAACAGAGAGTGGAAAATCTGTTGGTAAAATAAACTGCATGCAGAAATGGGATATAGAAAAAGAGGGATGGTGAAAGATCAGAAGAGAGGAAAAGGGGGGAAGCTTAGAGCTTATAGGGAAACACATGTTTAAGTTAGAGAAAGATGAATCAAAAGGGAAGGAAGGCAGTCAACAAACAAAAGTAGGCTTGGATCTACTCGTCTGTAACTCTGAGCCGGCAAGTTGGCTCAGCGAGTGGAAACCGCAAAGCGAACATTACTACAAGAGCACAGGAACCTGGCGTGTGTAATCTACGCCAGGGGCAGTGATTTATGAGCACATTAGTCCCAGTTAGGCTCCTGTGGACCAAAGTCCTGCCCTCCACACCACAGCCGACACAGAGATGGAGTAGACCTCAGTAGGAACCTGGTGAGGTGAGCCGCACCCAGTAATGAACTGGTGCTGGGAAGGGAATTCCTGTCTACATGTGGAAGCACTGTGTGGTTGCTTCTCTTAACTTTAACAGGAATATAAAATGGTTATGTTTGGGTTGTGTAATGTAATGAAGTTGATAATTCGGCGACAGATATTACTATGAAGCTTTTCTTCATTATTCCTAACAACAGATTATTTGGGGGATCTAATGTTTTTATTTTCCAGCAGCAGTTCCCCCAGGCTCAAATATATACAGATGGTATCAAGAAGGAAGAAGGGGGGGGGGGGGGGGGGGGGGAAGAGGGATGACAGGTGATGACAAGATCCACACAAACACTGAATACAGCCCAGTTACCTGTGTGTGTAAGCCTGAAACAGACACCACTTCCACATTGAATACTCCTCGATGGTTATCCACCCACTTCATCCCCGGGAGAGGAACCTGAAGAACAGTAACACTGAGTTAAAGCCGTGGAGCTCGACATTGAATCTACTGATAATCATACAGTTTGAAGGCTGCTCTAGTTTTCCATCTCACCACAAAAAAACACAGTTAATGAGGTTAAATGATGTTGGGTCATAACTGCCCTTTCATTGATATTAAATTTGTGATTGACTTATTCATTTCATGCATTTGAAAAAATATGTGCGTTTAAAAATGTACCTTACATCTGGGGAGAGAACAGAGTAGGATTGTGGTGGTTTTTCCAGAGACACAGGAAGACAGAAGTGTCCCGTCCGCAGACGCCCGCTCTGCAACATGGGGATCCACTACAGAGACAGGAAGAAACAAAAATAATCAAATCAAATAGACAACCAAACATTTTTTTATAGAATATACTAATTTCATCCTGGTGTTTTTAAGGCTTTAGATAGAAATTCAGATGTTGTTGAATAATCTAAATTGTACGAGTGACAGTAGCTGCACCAGGGACTGTTACCCACCGTGTATCCCACAGGGGTCTCCAGAGGTGTGTTCTGCTTCTGCTGGCAGCTGACGTGGTAAAAGGTGAAGAGAATGTGGTGGTGGTCCGACAGGGAGGCTGGCAACTTGATCTTGATCTCATCGTGGAAGTCAGGTGATCTGGTGACGGCAAACAGTGACAAAGGTTCAAGACCACGTTGAAAAACGTGTGACAAGCAGCTTGCTATTTATTAAATTGATAGATTGGGAGAGACAACCACACTAAATAGATTCATTAAGCCATGTGGACAGGTTACGTCAATGACTTGGGAATATTTGTCTCAAGAAGGGTATATATATTCCTACATGAGGACACTCTGTCTGCGAGTCAGTGCCAAAAGACAAACCCACGACAACAACAGCAGGCCCATTAACAAACCCACCAGGATGTAAGTGACCAAAACTGTTTGAAAAAGGTCAGAGAAAGGTTCTTATTTCACATGGGAACAAACATTTCAGAAGGGAAAAGTCCTCAAAAACAAACAACTTAACCAGCGTATAAAAGATAACGGTTTATTAGGGCCCAGGGAATTAAAGCTAAAAGCACAAAAGGTGGAAGCTTTCCAGATTTACAAAACAAATCCGTTGAAACAGACCCGTGTCATTCACTTTTCTCTCACTTAGCTTTAAGGTCCTGATAAAAGAAATATTGTGCCATTTCTGAGCAAAATATAGACTGTAATTGACCGTTAACTGACAGAGGTCCTCACGCATGATCCACCTAGTCACGCTGGCACATTATTCACAGGTTGATTAACTTTGGCCTTGAATGTTTGACCCTTGGGTGTCAAATGACAAACCACTGGGTGTCGTAAAAAACACCTAATAGTGGTGATAAAATATAAGAGACCCCTCAACTCTTATGTACAGACGAAGGAAACTCAAGGACACCATATGACCATAACCAGAAGGTTGACTCAACTCTTTCTTTAATGAAAGCCATCAAAATGTAGGGGGCAGTGGAGGTATAAGAGAAGACGGCACAATAAAGGTGAATTAAAAGGGAACATCTGTGAGTTTAATTACCGATTATCCATACGTGACAAAGCATTTCGGCTTTTCAAAATCTACAGGTAAAACAGCACTGCCAAGGTAAGCCATTAAATAAATCATATTGTGATAACGACATAATGGTAGACATTAAAAAGAGTAAGAAGAGAGAAAAAAAAAGACGTATGTTTCTGATATGGAGATTTGGGGATCTTTGGATTAATCTAATTTCACCTACTTTTCCAGACCGGTCACTCAACAAGTTTTAAACAAGTTAAATTGAAGACTTTTAGGACCCTTTTAAGACCATAATGAATTCAATTTAAGACCTATGTCAAGTAAGACAGATGTGATGGAATACCGCAATCCCAGAATTAGACTTCCACATAATTAAAGATAAGGTGAAGTAGCCAAGGAGAGAATAACCCTCAAAACGCCTCATTATCTTACAAGCTCCAGACCGAGGCTGCGGGTATCCAAAGAGTTTCCAACAGACAAGTCTAGTGAGATCAATTCTGACCGGGATGTTTGTAGACAGTTATAAGTTCTACGTTGGTCTTGTTTGATTGTTATATTTCAGAATGCAAATATATGTATCGTACAGAAACAACTCAACACACGAACACCTTACAAACTATGCAGGCCGCCAAAAAACAACAAATTCAAACGCCAGCTAATGTATTTAAACTTTATTAAGACCTATTGTAACATTTTTAGCTAATTTGATTGGGGCTAATAAAGGACTATCTTATCTTAGAATGGCAGACTTCGTTCTTATTTATCATTTCATCTCTGCAGTCACCAGGCCTCCATGCCTGCAGCGCCTCTGTATTAAAACCACCATGTGCCAAAGGACCAGTGACCTACCTGTTATGGTACACCACCGCAGTGTAGGCCTCTTTCGCGAAATCTGCACAACTGGACTTCCCAAATATCACCTGGGAGGATAATAAAAACATACTGACGTTCAGGGACACTTGAGCTCCATTGAAGGAATGAATTATGACTGTTTCTGAAGATGTGTATTTGTTAACATTCACACAGCTGTAGAATAACGTGAAAATGTAAAACAAACATGAAAATGGTCAAAGTTCTTCAGCTGCCAGCACAGTAACACATTCCAGCTAAGTCACAGCTCTTGTGGTGTAGCTGTAGCTGATAACACTTGATAAGTGGAAACTGTTTTATGATGACGTACCGGCATTGCATTGTTAGGATCCTCTCCATTCATGAATTGCACTTTCACTGTGATGTTGCGGGCGGAGCCTTGGCGGTTGGCGAAGTTAAGACTTTGAGGGTTCACATAAAGCAGATTCCTGAAAAACACAAAAATAAGCACAGTCACAAAGACAGCAAATCAAATCAGTGCAAAAGATTCATATAACTCAGACAGATTTTTTTGTTATTGATACTATCATTTAAAGATGGCTTAATACGCATTGATTTTTGGGGAAACCCATGCAAATCTCAACTTAAAAAACAGAAACTTTGCATTTACCCTATGAAAATCCTTGAGTACACAACTTACAAAATGATAAACATCATACACCTTACATGAAGGATTAATTCACATTTTGCCATTACACCCTATACAATGGTAAGAGGGTAACAATTAAGGAATGAAATCAATTGGTGAAAAGGTGAATTCAAAGCACAATTAAAAAACTTAAACCATGACCTCTCATTCAGATACCTAAACCAAACATCCCTGAATGAGCTTGATCATGTTACCTTACACGGTTACATCAGATGACATGAACTGATACATGTAAAGGGCAAGGTAAACCACAATGTGAATACAGGAACACGTGGCCTGTTACCAACCATAAAAGATGCAACATAAAAATCATAAACCAGTTTAAAGAACAGGCGAGAGGAGAGGACGAGGGCTGAATGTCATTTAGGCATAAAGAGAAATAACTCCCTCAATACACTCGTAAGTCAGTAACATGAAGGAAAACGTTTTAGTCATTACCATATCAAGCTTTTATTTGGGAAAATTAACGAATTACACTGCATCACAGCGAACTCCCGCCATCCAACTTGAGGGTTAAAAATATGACCTTGTTGTATTGACGGTCTTTACCGTTGCAGTTGTTGTTGCCAGCAGATGTAATGCTACAAAAAAAGAACTACTACTTCACTGCTGGGAAGGAGGAGGCAGCCCCAGAATTGGAAGTGGGACTGGGGGACAACCTGGGATCAGCTGACAAACCACAATGACGTAGTGGAGTCAGTGGGGTTGGCCCCACAGAGACCACAGCTGGAACCACAACTGGAACCACAACTGAGGAGGAAGCGTGGGAATCGCTCTTGTCTGATGAGTGGAATTTCTCTTTGTGTTACCCATCACTTAGTTTGTCCCAACAACTTTAATGGCTGCTATAAAAAGTGGTTTCAGTGTGAAAAGAAGCTTTATAAGTTTGATTAAAGTTATTCTCGAGGATTTAAGAGCATGCAGAGAAGGAATGATGACTAAGAAGCAAGTGTGGAATATTAAGATAAGATTGTTCTTTATTAGCCTCATTATCAACAGGCAGCCACGATAAGGAGCAAATTTAAAAATGTTTGAAAGATCTGAAGAGAGCATGACATTTGAATTCAAACTTGGGTTAGTGAAAAAGTACTACAATTGTAGTCATCTTAAAAGAAAAAGAAAATATCAATCTTAATCTGAATAAAATCATGGAAAAAAGCAAAAATGTATAGATAAATTTAAGTTTGTGATTTAATAATGGTGCAATGTCAATGCACAACTACACAAGGCAATTCTGTTGTGTATATTTGAATTAAATAATCTAGGTTGAACAAATCTGAGATTACCCATGAATTCAATTTAATTTAATCCTTCTTGGTGTTCCCAGGGATTAAATTAGAAACACATCATTCTTAAATTAACAAACCACAGTGGATACCACATTAATTACTGCTTGTAGGGTTATTAATACATTTTTATATAAATTGCCTCGTTGAACTTGGATACAAACATGTGCAGAATATGACCGCTCCACAGAGACCTGAGAAGACCAGGTCAGGTTCAAACCTGTAACACCCTCACCTCCAATCTCAGCACTTGACGCTGTGCTGGAATGAAGGATACTGAATATCATTACCAGCTTTATGCTGATCCAGCATTCCTGCACATTCACTCAGTCCACGGCCAATTCAAAGGACCTTTTCTTTCTACTCTGTTCATATGAAAACCGTAGCCCTCCTTTAATTACTGAGAACTGAGGTAATCCATCCTTATAACCACAAATGACTAAAAAGAGCTCATTAAGATGACCGTGGTATTTCAGGGCGCACTGTACCAGCCAAATGTTTCCATTTCAAACCGAAGCTCGAGGCAATGGGGCAATTATCCCAGTATTTTCTGCTATTTGTCATAATGTTAATGTAATAATTTAATAATACTTTCATTTGATGTACAAAGTGCCTGATTAGTACTTTACTTTAACAACAATAATAAATAGAAAAACTCCATAACAGATGCTAACAGGACATTTTTAATGTACACATCACTGTATGAACCAAAGAGTGCAGTCTGTGTGGTCAAACTTTCTTACATCACATATGGACACGTTTATTCGAGTTGGAAACCAAGCAGCAAGCAGTGCCAACAGTATAAATATTTATATTCCTATTAAATTTTACATCAAGTCATTTCAGTAATTAGTTCCCCCCCACACTCTCTGCTAATGGTGAACACATTTGACCGACACTGCAAGTTTGCTTGAAATCACTTCCCCACAAAAATAGGACAAGAATGATCGCTTAAAAGCTGCGAGCACTTCATGACGGACACCTGTACACACTCGCATTCATGCACTCAATCAGCCAATCACGTGGCAGCAGTGCAAGGCATAAAACTGTGCAGATGCAGGTCAGGAGCTTCAGTTATCGTTCACATCCCAGAGCAGAATGGGGAGAAACGTGATGCCAGTGACTTTGACCATTTGGGTTCTCACATACAGCCCCGTTGGAGGCGCAGGTCTGAACGCCGTTATAATGACGAATGTCAGTTTAGCCAGTTTGCAGGTAATCAATCTGGTTTGAGCTCCTTCACAAACTTTAGACAAACTTTAGGATGTGGTCTAATGGGAGATTTGCAACATGAATGTGCTGCAAACAATGTTCATGGGAACTGTGTCAACATGGACCAGAATCTCAAAGGAACATCTTAAAGAATTGAAGCCATGAAGAACTGAGGCTGAAGGGGAAGCCCTCACCAGTATGAGTATGAGCTTGGTGGGTGTGTTCTCCCCATATCTGGTGACTGGTGGCATTGCAAATATTACACACGCTATGGCAAACCTGAAAAAAAACAGATAAGGCTGGCTAAAGATGATGAGTACACATTGCCCAACCTCTATCACATCATTCATGTCCAGAAGCTCAACCCTGGCACAGATGTCAGGCCCACTCCCCTCCCCACGCACAGAGGGAAGGAGGAGTGAGCGAAGGAGAGCTCGGTGCTCGGCTGATTCAGCAGGATGCTAAATCAAACCCCAGAGCATTAATTACACACAGCCTTATC
The DNA here is from genome assembly GCA_006182925.3 of Reinhardtius hippoglossoides. Classification (NCBI taxonomy): domain Eukaryota; kingdom Metazoa; phylum Chordata; class Actinopteri; order Pleuronectiformes; family Pleuronectidae; genus Reinhardtius; species Reinhardtius hippoglossoides. The sequence goes on along the minus strand of CM031683.1, from coordinate 22,262,889 downwards.
AATCAGAGCAAAGTGTGTGCAAGGTTATAAGGTTTGAGATTGATCAGGCTGACGATCCATCAGAAACCAGTGATGGCCATTGTTGGCATTCTGCTGATCAGCTAAAGCTCCGCACTATAGATGGAGAACAGTGTAGGGCAGGGTGTGGTATGGGGAGGGGACTGGGGTTAAATGGACAGTAGAGAAGGGAGGGGTGTAAATGTCATTTGCTCACTGCTGTGATTTGTTTGTTCAGGAGAGGGAGGGCTTCGGGGGGGGGGATTTAGGAGGAGGTGGGGTAAACAGCTAAAACATAGTAGGGTTTAATGATCAGCTAATCCCCCCCCTCCTCTACCGACGGGGTAGTATATAAAACAGAGCAGCCTGCTGCTCTCACATCATTTTAACAGCAAGGACGTCTATGTTATAAGCAGAGGGAGAGAAACGAGCTCAGCGAAGAGGAACACAACAGCAGTGCAACAGTGTTTCAGAAGATTACTGTCATTCCACCATCAAGGACTGGCCAGCGAAACCATGATGAAGCTGTTCTGTCTGTTGCTGCTGCTGCTTGCTGATTTCACCACTGCCGGCCCTTTTAAAGCCTCAGGTAGAGAAGAGCGAACCACCTTGCAACCCACGCAGCATCCCCACGCCTCAACCACAGCACCGAGCCCAACTGAGGCCAAGTCACGCTTTGCCATGCTGGACGATGTCCGGCTCTTGCAAACGGCCTCCTGCAGCTGGGCCAGAGTTTGCGGGAGTTCGTCCACAAGACCAAGGCCCAGATCAACGACATTTTTCAAAAGCTGAACATTTTTGACCGCTCTTTCTACCAGCTCTCCGTTGTCACGTCAGAGATCAAGGAGGAGGAGGAGGAGCTGAAGAAGACCACCAACTATTTGAAGGCCAACAATGAGGAGATCAAGAACCTGTCGCTGGAGATCAACTCCAAGATCAACGGCATCATTCACGAGCGCACGAAGCTGCAGAGTAAGGTGGGGAATCTCGAGGAGAGGCTGAAGGGGCTGTCACAGAGCATGGTCCCTGCCGAACAGCTCAGTGAAATCACAACACTCAGGGTAAGCAGCTCAGTGCTGACTCAATCACACAAAGTTATTTGCATGTTTTAGTGGATGAAAGTGAGGATTGAGCAAATCAAAAACTGCACAAACTTTCCTCGAAAGTTTCCAACTCCACTTAGATGTTATCAAAATACAGTACATGGGTTATCAAATTGTGCTGATTTATTATTGAACAACAAAAGCAAGTAAACTCATGACTTTTGTGTTCTGTTGTTTAGTGTTGCAGACTCTCTGTTCCCATCCTGTTACTGATAATATTACAAATTATATTCATCTATAAGTGATATTCAAACTGTAAATACATGTATAGGGAGAGAGGATGAACTATATTTTCCTTGTGGCATTTTCAGGAAGTGATTGACGCACAAGAGAGAACGATCACCAATCTGCTGAAAGCTGTGAAAGAGCAGCACGATCAACTTGACCACCAGAAAGTCAAGATTAAAAACATGGAGGAAAAGGTAGGCAACCATCTCGGGGGTTTAGACTACATTCAGCCTTTAAAGACCAAACATCTGCTATCTATGAGAATAATTTTGGAATAGGAATATTGGGAATGATTGTGGGCTTTTTTCAAGGGCTGACAACATAATTTAACACAGCGCACTCATTTGCATTTCCTTGCAGCTAAGCTATGACAGTTTTCAAGATACAGTCGATAAGCCAGTGGATTCAGACCCTGCAGCTCAGAACATGTTTGAATATCTGACAGTAAACTCAACCGGCCTGGACACAAACGGTAAAATTATTTAATTATTTTTGCATAAGTCGCTGTTCAAAAATGTTGGAGTAAATGTGAAACAGCTTAAAATAAAAATGTGTATGTATTTATTTTGGTATTGTGCTGCAGACCTCCCCGTGGACTGCAGTGAGCTGTACAACAAAGGAGAGGCCAACAGTGGAGCCTATGTTATCAAGCCAAACCGATCAGAGCCATTCAACGTGTATTGCGAAATGGGTTCAGGTGAGTGAGACAACCGCAATTTGAAGCTTCAGCGAAAAATGCATCAAAATACAGTTTTTGTGTTCAAAGGCATTGACATACTTAAAGATGAAGTCACTAGCGTCCATCTCTGGGCAAGGAACACAAGACAAAAGGTTATCAGGCTAGACAGCCACAGGAACAGGTTATCAAGAAGGGCACACACAGGGGTGAATAACCTATTTACACTTTCTGTGATAAGGAAGCTCCCTGATCCTTGTGTAAACAGGTGCGTGACTTCTGCCTCGAATTGAAATATACTTCTCATCCACTCTGCAGATGGTGGGTCAACTGTCATCCAGCACAGGATCAATGGTTCAGTGGATTTTGACCAGACATGGGAGAAATATGAGGAAGGTTTTGGAGACCTGGAAAGTGGGTAGCTTTTTTAAAACTTTGTGTTACATTCCAGATAGGCCCTCAAAGGGAGTATTAACGAAAATATACACGGTTGTGCCATAGGTGCTTATACTCTGCTGCAGAACTTAAGTAGATAAACTTTTATTTAAATTAAAAAACAACCAAAGATAGCACTTGTAGGCCTAGTCACAGGAAACAGTAATTGTTTCCCCATCAGCCCTAAACTGACAGACTGAATTCTATTGTGTGGTTAACACAGAAAGATTTGGCAACTTTCCCTGCAGTACTAACCGGCTCAGACAGCTGCTCGTACATGCAGTCGTGCTGCATTCCAGAAGAATGGCTCCTGCAGCCATGAATTTAAGTTGCTCTGCTACTTAACTACCTGTCAAATATTTATACCTTACAGCTAACTGCAGCATGCAACCATAGGCCAAGGGCAACAAGTGTAAAGCCTGTATTCCTTCTCGATTAAAGATGCATGACTTAAGTCACTACTGGAGATTAATTTGAAATTGATAAATTAATGAGTAAAATGTTGTCTGAGACTAGAAACTTTTTTAAGATTGCCTGCTGCTGAAATGTTTATACAAGGTTAAAACTATATGTGTATGTTTAACACAGAGGACTTCTGGCTGGGCTTGAAGAAGATCCACAGTCTTGCCCAGCAGGGAGCTTACATCCTACGTATTGATTTGGAGGATTGGAAGGAGGACAAGCACTGGGCTGAGTACCGTTTCTCATTGGATGGTCCCTCAAAGGACTACACCCTTCACATCAGCCATTTCTCTGGTAACCTGCTGAACGCCATGGCCAACATAACCGCACGAGATTCTCCACTAAAGACAGAAATAACATGAGCCAGCGAAACAACTTCTGCACTCGCAATTACTCAGGTAAAGAGATTCTCAAGCCGATTCCGCTGAGCCTCCGACTGAATCCTCAGCACAGCATAATCCAAATCATAAAATGAATTGCCGACACGATCAATTTGTTAATACCACGTTATGTTTAACTTGTGCCTCTTGTCTTGACCCTCTGGCAGGTGGTTGGTGGTTCAATGGCTGCGGAGAGACCAACCTTAATGGAAGGTATTTGTGGCTGAGGTCAAAGGGACGCTCTGTGAGGAGGAAGGGCATTCACTGGAAGCCAGGCACCGGGCCCTCATATTCCCTCCGGATGACCAAGATCAGTGTGCGACCAGCCCAAACTCCTAACACCTACAACTGAAGCCCACAACTCACACCTTCTGCTCTCTGCAACACTGCTGGCATCTTTCACAAACGTTAGTAATATGTAACGCTCAACCGATAAGTTTTACAGAAAGGGAAAGCAAAGTAAATCAGGCATCTTACAAAAAAAATCTGAATTTATATTCAACATTAAGCAGATTGCCTCCTGATACCTTTCTGACACAGACTGGTGCAGAGTCTGACTGAACGGGCCAAAAAATGGCAGAAAATGCTGAACTGTCGCACTGTTGCAACAAACGCCACAAGGTCGTTAACCTATTGGGTCGGATCCAGCAAGGACAGTAGAATCGCCATTGTGCAACATCTGCAATCACTTGCAAAATGGACACATTGATCCATAATCAGCAGCCCGATTTAGTACCGGTTGCAAAATGTCACAGTACAGCATTTGGAGAAAAATCCATGGGGACGCATTACAATCTAGTTCTTAAACTGAGATGACCTGGCCATCTTTTGTTTTGTGAAATACACAAAAGTAAATTTATCTTTGTGATGTGATGTGAAACTGTTTTGCTTGTTTTACGAGGACGTACACACCAAAACAATCAGGTCACTACATAATGCATGCAGATGATATACTGAAGGGCAGGTTTCTAGGACAACACAGCAACAGAATGGTCCATACTAATGAATGAGGGCCTTGCTTCACCAAATACAAAAATTGGACATACAAACCTTGGGCAGCATATTACAAAACTTTTCCTTTTGTTTGTTCTATGTTTTTTTTTTACTGTGTAAAGTATTTAAACCATGTTCATGCTATTATAAGATATATGCTGGTACTCATTTCCATGTATTTCCTATGTTATTGAGTCATATTGACTACTATTGTCCATTATTTCAACTGTACTGTAAATGTACCTCATCCTAACACGTAACCCTGACAAGTAGCTATGTGCTAACGAGTCATGTTGACAAAATAAAAATAAATGTGGCCAAACACCTTTCCAACATGACTGCATTGGTTGTCTGAGCCACATAACATTTCCTTGTGAATATATTTCTTCTCAATCAAATTAATGGACTTATATACAACTGCATGCTTACATATTAATACAATCTGGATAAATATTATTATATCAAAGTATACTCATTATTTACGGTTTTTAAAAACAGGATATTCAGATTAATGTCCTCTTGGAGACTATTACTTTAAATCTGGAGTGTCTGACTTATATCAACCAAAGTCCTTTCTATTCAACCCCTTGTCCAATTAGTTCCCTTCGGGTTAATCAGTGCCAGATAAATCTCTTTGTGTTTCACAGCAGGGAAGCAATCTGGTGTCTGTAGTGACATTCCCACGCTGGCCCTGGTGCTTACGTCAACCCAGTGATTGGCTAACCGGAGCTGATGGAATTTGATGGAATCAGAGTAGGCCACATCAACTAGAAGTATGAAACCTACAAAGTGTCCAAAGATGGGATGCTCCATATAGAACAGGAAGTTGGCATTGAGCAAAGGGTACAAAACATGGGATTGGGCGGAGGATGGGTTTTCCATCTTCATGCCGGCAGTGGATATAGTAACAAGTCGATGTTTTCAAAATCATACACAGGCATCTCTTTCTTAAATGGCAACAGTTATATTGGCTGATCGATCTACGAACAAGAAAAGTGTCATAACAAGGTTCAAGGCAACTTGATCTCTGAATAAAGAGAGCGATTGTCTGTGAGGATGCACGACATATGCACACACTGTACAGTATTTGTGTAATTACTGTCATGTAAGAAGGGAAAGACAAAGGTTCTGCACTAAAGGTTTAAAGAAAAAACATCGTAATCTTTCAATAATATCAAACAATACTGCTTCTGGAAGTCTTGTATTTCTTTTTTCGTGATAAAATTATTAAAAAAGACTGAATAGAGAAAAAATGCATTGCTATCCTTTCACCCAGTCCACTTAGCTCTCTGCGGTGGATCGGTTAGGTCTGGTATTTGTTAATCTACGATGGGAAGGCCCCTGTTATCTTCAAACAAACAAGACCTGCAACTGCAATACGACATCTGGTAATATGAACATCTCTCCAAGTGACCTTGACATAAATAGCACTTGTTTAGATATAATATTTACACACTGGCAGACACAAAGGAGCCACAGGGCCGGTCACCACAGTGCAAACCTTGAGTGTGCAGATTTCTAGGAGTTAAAGATGTGTTTAGGCATTAAATGAGGTTCTTGTCTTGTGGGAGTTTACGCACATATACTCACTCAGGAAGCCATAGCATTTAGCCTATATTCACGTTTAACAAATGTAGATGACTCAAAGCCAAACAAAAGGGGATGTATTTTTAAAAAATTAGATTTTGAAAATTGAAATGTGATATTTGATGGACATTTATGAAGCTATACCTGAATGAAAGGGTTGTGATGAACACATTCAAATGTTTCATTAAAATAAAACCATTTAAAACAGCTTGGATTTTGGCAACCTACTGAGAAGTAATTTAGAGTGAAGGCTCAACAAGTGAATAAACTCTATTGAATAATTTGATCAACCTGAAAGGTAAGATACAAACTTTCCCTACTGCAAATACTTTTTCCATACCTGTATGTGGTGTTTGGCACGTAGACATCCCTTGCAGGGAACTCCAGGATCTCCCTGGTGGGACGTACCCTACTGTCTGGGTAAGGTTTAACTTGATGGAGGTCAGGGGTCAAGCAATAGTGGGGGTTCTCTGGAGCTGGGGAAATGTCCAACTTCAACTGGGCTGTGGTGACAGTCACAGAAGACCGAAGAAGTAAAGTAAAGAAACAAACAAACAAAGGAAGGATGAAAATTCATTCAAAACACAGGTGGTTCAAGTCATCAAATGTGAACTGTGATGGCAATTAAAGTTGAGTATCGTGTTTAAATTAAAGAACACGCCTGTACCTGTGATGGGTCTGAGTCTCCTCAGAACCGAAGAGGGTCTTCTCATATCTGCTAGAAACTTATACAAGTCTTCATCGCTCAGTCTGTCTCCCTCCTGACACACACATACAGAGAATAAAACAATATATAAAAAAAGAGATATTTTAGAGGACACATCCCTCATGTCCCTCAGACTTGTTTGTGTGCATGTGTGTTGTAGCAGGGACCTGTTTGAAGAAGTTGGTGATGGTGAGTGTTGCAGGTCTAAAGCCCGTCAGACTGCACGACTCATCTCCACTGGTGGTCCTCTCCAGGGAGCGTCTTCCCATGATGCTCGAGTTTCTTCGCTCTGACCACGAGCCTTTTCTCTCTGCAGACACACAGAAATAATTAAAACTCTTCAATTCTCTTAATTGACAGAACATATATCTGCCAAGCAACAAAGAGGCAGCCAGCATCACAGACACCTTGTGAGGTCAAGGATCAGACAAACACCAAAGGGTCAAACTCAAAAGGACAAACCAAGGATCAATACGGTTAAATACTTGCTCCGTGTTTGAATTTGCTTTACTAAGTATATTTGTCAACGGATATCATTTTTTAGATAAAGTAAGGTATTGACATGTCCATGAGCCTCACGCGTGGCCACCAGGCCTCTATATGACACGGAGACTGTGAGTGGCTGAAAGCACTGCAAAGCAAAACATTGCGCAAGCGTTGTTTGCGTCCACTCGGTGACTCTGAATGACCTGATCCTAACATGTTGGCAGGTACAATCCAAAGGGTTCTGTGTTGAAAGGGACAGTCAGACCTGAGAGGCTCATCTCCAGCTCCGTGTCTCTCTCCAAACTGCCGGCACTGTTCACAATGTTCATCAGGTGGATGGCGGTCCAAGCGAAGGGCATTCGGTAGCGACCGAGACGTTGGCAGAACTGCTCCGACTGGCCGCGAAGCTTCTCCAGCTTCTCTTTATTCTGAATAAAGACATAATTTGGTTTAGATCTGTGATTCCAAAAACTTCCTAAAAATGCTTACAAGCTTTATTTAAGTGTTTATTCCACCATATTGATTCAATCACAGAAAGTATTAAATGATGCAATATTTCAGCAGCAACATGGGTGGAAGTGAAAGGAACAGGAGGCAGTTTTAAAACTACACATAAGACTGAAATGGTGGATAAAGAAGAATATATTAATTAACTTATAAAATAACATATTGCTATTGTTGAAGTACACCTGACGCAAACCTCAAAATCTAATTCACACTGATGATACCTTGGCAGCGTCCGACTCTTTGAAGACCATGTAGGGCTCGGCACACTCTCCGATATCACCTTGCTGCAGAACCTTTTCCAGCTGGGGGACAGAGCACACACAGTTCACAGCCGTCACACTCACACAGCAATGAAAACATCATCCAGGACACAGACTGACTGTCAAATAGTTGTTTAAATGACCTTATCTGCCCTTTATATATATATAACAATACTTTCCTCCAGACATTACATTTGAAAATGTCAAAGTCGTATTGTATTTGAAGACTATTTACAACATCAGATATTCGTTTTGAGAGGGGAGAGGAACAGTGGTAATAGAATAGAATTTTATGTGTCACTTTTATGAGAGAAAAGGATTCAAGGATCTTTGTTGGACTAAAACTTTGTTGAGGAAACTTTCCAAACAAGACTCGCAAGTGTTTTATATCTTCAAAAGGGTATTTTTTCCAGGTGTTGGATGTAAATCTTACATTTGGGTCGATACAATATTGACATCAATTCGTTTTTGTGCTAAACTAGATTTGATTGAGAAAAATATGTCCTAATAGTCTGACCTTGATGACGAGGAAGACATCCTGGGAGGGATAGGTAATGGAGAATATGGCCGAGCGAGCCAGTGTAGAGATGGCCGCTGTCTGAATGTGATGGACGCAGCAGCCCCTTCGTCTGCTCGGAGTTCAGGTCAAAGAAAAAGTTCTCCGATATCTGAGGGACACATACAAACAGTTCATTATGACATTTTCATGACAGGGATGTTAAACGCAGCAGTATAATCACAACATGACAGCTTCTGGAATCTGATATCCAATTACAGTGTTTCCTTTTTTTTTTTTTAAATGAATGGCTGTATCACTGCGACCTGATTTCTGGCTCTTGGTGTTGACAGACATCATAACAGTTCAGTGACAAATGACCCACTTGTGAAATAATAGTGTGCAGAGCAAAATATATGAGTGATTCACTTATCAAGGCAAGTGCTACCCTCTAGTGTCTGTCAGCTAAAGGGGAGCAGGAAGAAGAAGGTGAACTTCTTCAGATAGACACATAGTTCCAGTGTGTGATTTAATTGCGTTCCCGCAAGCATAACAGGGCCACAACATAAAATTTTATAGTCCACTCATCAAATTCGTTTTGGCCTCCCAACATTTTTAATGGTTTGCAGAAGTGACCCAACAACTCAGGGCTGAGGGAGGCACTGAGGAAAGCATAACAGCTTACCTTTTTCTTTTCCTTGACATCGTATAAGGCCAAACTAGCAAATATGGGTTCAATTTCGATCTCGAACCTTCAAGGGAAGAGAAAAAGCAGAGGGTCAGCAGAAAGTAGCATTAAATATAAGAGCTAAAAGGCTTTTTTTTTCTGAAAAAGGCTGTCCACCACTTACTTCAAGGACAAGCACTTGACGAGTAGCCTCTGGCCAAAGTGTTCTTTGGGTACTTCAGGCACACAGTGGCGCTCAATGGGCTCTTCCTACACATTCACATACATTAAAAAAAAAACAGTATAAATTGTCAATTTTTGAATTTTTGTATGTTCATGCTGTGATGTGTCACACTAAGAATTTAATCCATGCACTGGTTTTAAAGCCAAGATTGAGGTCAGCCTACAAAAGTGCCATGCAAATTTAATGGTTCCTGCAAACGTGGAGGTATGCCTCACCTCATCGAGGGCAGGGTGCAGAGCGAAGAGTTCGCGGTGGCGGTTGGCTTTGCGATGCTCCTCGTTGTGCCTGTCGATCTCGTCGTTGGGAGCGCGGTCGAGCAGGTGAGGAAGGAGGGCATCGGGGACGGAGTTCTTCAAGTCGAAGATGCTGCAGGCCCAGCTGCCGCGCGGTGTGTCGTCTATCGACATCGACCGCCGCTTCAAGTCATCCTACAGAAGGACCAGGATGTAAATATGTCTCGGGCTTCAGAGGCAGAACTGGTTGGAGGAGCTCGAGCGGCTTGTGGCCTTCAAGCCATTTTCAACACACACCAGCAGTTTGGTCAATTGATCTTTTTACCTGGTCGTCCTGGTAGCTGCTGCTGTCTGGCATCTCATCAGCCTCGAACACCTGCTTGGGCAGGCCTTTCTGACGCTCCTTCTGCTTGTCCAGAGTGTTGGGGTTGAAACCCGTACCGAGTTTGTGATATCTGAAGGAGCAAACAGCCATTTAAGACACAGTGTGGACAATTGAACATCTTTAAAGAATATATATATATAATCACAAAATCAAGCCTTACTTTCTGTTGACGATGGCCCAGTCTTCTGTGTAGGATCTGACAGAGTCTCTGACGTGAACATCAGTGTCCCTGCAGACAACATCAGTCAAACTAGGTTTATTTTAATACCAAGACTTTAAATGCATTAGTTTGGGACAATAAAGTTGACAGGCTGATGTCATATCATCTTTCTGGTACATCAGCCATCTGCCATATTTCTGCCATCTCTTCTGAAAAACTAAAACCCAGAGCCACAGTGAGTGAAGGCATCTTGTTTGCAGGTTTTTCATCTCTTAGTGTTTGGTGCAGCTTTTACAATGATTAAAAACAAAAGATGAAATGCTTAAAGAAAGTGGCTTGGCAAGGGATAACATTTTTCCATTTAATAAAGGATCATTAGGTCTGAAAACGAAAAGGAAATGTGAAGTCGTGAATCAAAATTACAAACTAAACTCCCTACATTTTTCATTCTGAAAAGTAACTGTGTCAATAAAATTTAGAACAATTCTGTCGATTTTTTAAATAAAGTGTACTATTTATTTGGGCTTGTTAGAAAAGGGAATACATTTTAATAATTTAATAACATTTATACAAAATGTAAAGATAAAAGAATGTGTAAATTAAATATATTTATGTCCTCACAAACCTTTTTAATCCCTCTATTGTCCCAACAATATAAATTATTTGCTTTATAAACAAACACGCTTTAGAAAAGAAAGAGAGTATGAACTCTACTTTAACAGCACACTTTCTACTAGAACCCTTTTCCACCATCCAGCACTCTTACCCTTCCTCGGGAACGGCTTGTACCACTGTGCGACACTCCCTGGGTGTGTAGATGACCTCAATGTCGTCGGGGGGGAACTCGATCAGATCTCTCAGGGGCCGGACTCAACGATGGGCGGGTGGGTGATGAGGTACTCCTCAAAATCCACCGGCTCCACCGCCTCTGTGAGGGGAACCTGAGGGAGAAATCAGAGGCAAAGTCCATTAGCTGTGAAAATTCTGCCCGACTTTTATTATGTACTTCGGCCCCTCCTTCAAACTCATCAGCGCCTGAAACTATTTTGGATTGCTTAGAATTTCTATGCGCATCATAACGTTGGTGCAGCTTCAGCGTCTGACTGCCAAAATAAAGAAGAAGAAACTGACATCTACCATTCCTTCTCCTCCATATCAAGTTTATTATTATTATTTATATGCATGTCAACATGTGCTCTGATTGTCAGTGTGTTCACAGCTCACCAGGCCTTGGATGAATATTGTTTTGTCTTCCTAGTTGTTAATTGTTGTGTCATACTGTTCCTTCTGTGTATTTTAAGAGCTGTTGCTCTTGCCTGTATGTAAGGCAGGCCCTGTTTGTGTCTCTATATATTTCACTTCTTTTAGAGTTGTTTGTATTTTCAATGCTTTTATTCTTAATGTCTGGACTTTTATTGCCTCCCCAGGACTACAGAGGAAATTTAGCCTCTGTGGCCAATTCTGGCATATTTCCAGAAATGTTATTAATGTCAATTAAAGTTATAAAGTAAAGTAAATAAGCGCGCTCAGCTGGGTGCCGTGCTTCCATCACTGCCTATCAAAGCTGCAGAGAGATAAAAACCTGTCTACTGCAGAGTCATTTGACCCAGAGGGAGTAAATGCCAGTTGTATCCTTTCTAATTTGACCAGTAGAAAAGAGGCTTGATTCATGTATTCAAGTCTGTAGTTTTTAGTTCAGACTTTAAGGAATAAATTGACCTCAGAGAAAAGTAGCCTCTCATTCTATGAATCTATACCAAGAACAGAAAAAGAATCAGGAGTTGTTTACGTTATTTATGTCGAGAGAGCAGTTGTAGCTATCGGATGATCTTTAATTCTTAACAGCTAAATCAATTTGGGGGAGGGACACATCTGTGATTTTGTCAAGATGCTTTAAAAGGCCCTCAAGTAGATGATACAAGTATTAAGCAGATTAGCAAGTGTTACACTTCAAGCGCAGACAGTTTAATGCGTCTTTGTCTGCTTCTAAACTGATGAACCCAGGAGGAATCTTTATTCAGCAGCTTTAGTGTAAGTCTCAGTTTGTTCGTCCTTCTTCCTCATTTTCTCGCCCTCTTGAGGAATTTGAACACAAATACCTTTCACAATTTAATTAAAAGTCAACTGTAGCCTAATTAGGATGAGGGGGGGGGGGTTGTATTTGCTGGTCAATTGTCATTCCCCCTTTAACAAACAGTGTCTGAGCTCAAACACTGGAAACCCTTGAAACACAGCAGACACTGGATGTGGTGGCTCGGCTAATAAATGGTTTATGTCTCTGTTTTTTTTGTTTTTTTTAAATAACTGTTGTGCAGATGTTTTAAATAACCACAAACTTGACAGAAAACAACACTCTGGTCTTAGGTTTGTATTTGATTTAACTGCATTTAAAGCAACTGTTGACAAAACAATCAAGTCATTCATGAATTTGTATTCGATGATGTATGTATAACCTAAAATCTTATAGATCTGATAAATGTTTAAATGTAAATAAAAACTACTGTCCACAGGTTCACACTTTGTGGGCGGTGGCTGAAAACCCAAGAACGTATCGCACAGGACACTCTTGTTTTCCGAATCACATGACCTTCAGTTTCTTTACGCCTAAAGACATCATCGGTTCTTGTTAATGTTTGTTTTCCAAACAGACAGCACGTTTAATTTGAATTGATGGAAACAAGCGTTACAGACAGAGACGCAGACATTTTATTTATGTCTGTTTAAAAATTCAGACAAAATGCGATTTCAGCTGCAGCGAAACCAATTCATTCAAGCACTGATCTCTACGATCGGCGACTCACTGTGTTGCTTGTTGTGGTCCCAACATTGAGGTTTTTGAAGAGCTGTGGGGAGCCTCCATACTGGCCGGCTATCTGCTTCCTGACCTCCGCTGCCACAGTCCTGCAAATAGTGGAGACACAAAGTCAATTAACACAGTCAATATTAACAGTCTAAGTAATGAACAATCCACTGATGGCCGGCTTCTTTGTAATTAAGAGTGTAAATCTCGGGGAATAAACAACACAATGATATCGCAATATATCCACAAATGTGACAGGAAAACCAATGTTTTGTTAATAAAGAGCCGACAGATATTTCTGTCTTTGGTCATGATAAACTCTGGTAGGTAGTCATGTCTGGCTCTACTGAGCTCAGAGCAGTTCAGATCTTACATGTTAACAGCAAAAGTAAGAAAATGCTTAAACACGTTTGCAATACAGATTATTTGTACGACCCGTTTTGTAATCTGGAGAACTTGAAACTAAATGAAAGCTTCCAAGTTAATTTCACCCTTTAGTTTAATTCAAGCATTTATCCCATTGCAGATTTAACCTTAAATACCTAGAGCTGTTAAAGACGAGGCTAACTTCCAGCGAGAATTACGCTTCTTGTCCTTTTATGATTTTCTTTGTGTCTCTGCTCATAATGTTCAAGCGTCGCCTCGGACAGAATCATATATTACACCCAGACAGAGAAAAAAAATAAACTAATAAAACCCCCTGGACCCTGGTGGTCAGCACAAAGCTCTTGGTGCTCAACCGCTGCTGAAGCCACACACGTGCACAGGTCCTTTAAATCACAGTAAGCACCCGGACCACTCAGAGACTTTTTACCTTGAACAAAACAACAAACGCTGCAAGTCACACAATGTGACAAAAACAAATGACAAATTAGACGCAAGGATAAACGCACAAACGACTCGATCCAAGGTTACTATTCGCAATGTTTTTTCAGTGCACTTTTCTTCATAATCAACGACTCCATCCTGAAAGACAACATCACGACAATAAGTTGTATCTGCGGCAGTGGAGAGGAAGGATTATGTACGATTCAGTCAGTGAGATCATCGCAAACAGTCTGAGCCTGGTCTGGTTTCTCCACTGACGCGATAGTGGCTCATCTGTGCTGCGTCATAAATATGCGGTAAACAAACAGGTGAGACAAGACTGCGAGAACCTAGGGTCAAGCAAATCAACCCGAGGCAGGAAGGTTGTATGAAAGCTGCGTGCTCCAACCTGCCAGCTCAAGCTAAACATGATGATGTACTGTAGTGTGTAGCTCCAGTGGCGTCTGCAGGGCCGTGCTGTCACTGCTGGAGAAAGGCACTGATCTGACAAACACATACCACAGCCCCCCCCCCCCCCATGCCTCTTAACAGACCTTAACTTAGCACAGGTCAGTGCACAGAGGAATAACTTCAATAAACACGCAGCTCTGATTGCGCTCACTTCAACATGGTAAGAAGAGCAACAACTCCGACAACTGGTTCTCATAACACATGGAAACTGTTCACTGTCTGAATCTCTGGGGGCGAAAGCTGTTTGCTATTTCCGGTCACTAAAGTTGCTGCAGCATGCGACATAAACTAACTTGATTTTGTTATTAAAGGAACATCTGAGCTTAAAGTGTTTATTTGCTGCTGAATTAATATCAGCAATGTAAAACTTTGACCACAAAACCTCATGCAAAAGTCAGCAATAAATGTGCCCTTCAAAGACTATAAGGTTTTTTTCTTACTGAGGCTATTTTAGAAAGTTACTGCCTCAACTTTATGGTAAATCTTGACTTTGTGTTAAAAAGAGGCGTCATTGTGCCGTCTGTAGGTTTAGAAGTTGACTCCAGTGATCACACATGAATCATCCCGTCTGAATGACCTGCAATGAGGGCATGTCATTTACAGATAAATCATATTAATTCCAATAACTGAACTTGTGATTTATGTTAAAGAGACTTGGCTCAACCAGATTAGAAATCCTAGAATGAGAGAGGAAATTAAGCAAGTAGATGTGATTATGATAAACTAGTTTTTCCATAGCAGCAAAAATTTCAAAATCCAAAATATATCCTTAAAATGAACTTTTAACCTGTAGTTAAAGAGACTGGGCTCAAGCAGATTACAAATCCTGAAATGAAAGAGTCAATCAATGTAGTAGATGTGCAAGGTCTTTGTAATAAACTAGTTTTTTTAACTAAGTGGCAAAAAATCCAAACTTTGACTCCTTATCACCTCAATGAGCCTCTAAACTACGGCTACAGGAACTGGTCTTAAACAGATCACCAATCCTAGAATGAAAGAGGAACATAATTAACTAAGTAGATGTGCAAAGCCTTAAAAACAATCTAGTTTTCCCATGTAGAAGCAAAAACTTCAAAATCCAAATTACGACTCCTAGGAACTTTTAAGACACGTTTAAACCACATTAACGATCCTACACAAAAGGAGGAACATCAGTGGAGTGAAATGTGCAACGCCTCTGTAATAACAAACTTCTCCCGTGTAGCAGCAAAAAAATTCAAAATCCAAACTATGACTCCTGAGATCGCCTTGTCCAACTTTCAACCTGTAGCTGAAGGAACTTGAGCTCGACTACATCAACAATAATCAAGTTTCCCCAAGTGGAACAAGTGGCAGCGGGCGTCTCCCCAGAAAACCAGAACATCTCATCTCAACCCATCTTCCTCCAGACAACAAGAAAGTAAACACCATTGTTTTGGGGTTAATAGCTACTGGAGTGACTGTGATTTAAGTGACCAGCAGGGACTAAAACACACACACACACATATAAACACACAGTGATAGTGATGGTGGGAAACAACAGTTCATCCGTAGCAGCATCTTTTCTATCCCTCCATCCATCTGTGTGTCTCTCCATCAGCTGGGGTGATGGCATTTGACAGCCAGCACAAAGCCCTTTGTTAAAGAGATTACTTTAATCTGTCTGAGGGGGCGGGGGGGGGAGGATTTTGGGATAATGATCGATGTTTGACAGCAGCTGATGGTCCTCAGACCCTGTGTGTGTGTGTGTGTGTGTGTGTGTGTGTGTGTCTCACTGCTGTTAATAAGAAAAGGAGGAGAAACAACCCAACTCCACAAAGTTCAGTCGCATCTCCGCCACTAGCATCTAGCTGCTGCTGCCGCTGCCGCCGCCGCTGCCCCCATCGCTAGCCGACTAGCTGTTCGGGAACATAACGGTTTACACTGTGGGGAACGAGCCTTTGTGTTAGCAGGTAGTTGTTAAAAACATGGAGCCTCCACGAGCAGGGCGAGGGGGTGATAGCCACACCACGTCCCGTCCCTGAGTGGGTGTCCCAGGGTTTTTTCTCGCTGGGAGGGTCAGAGCATCTCCGCCGCTGTGGCTAACAGGCGGCTAGCTCCGGAGCGGCCGGGCAGGCTGCGCTAGCGGCGGCCGGGGCCTCCCTCCCTTCTCCGGGGCTCCCCTCCCCCGGTGGTCCGAGGGGGGGGCGAGCCGGTGTGTGCGTTTCGCGAGCTCGCTCCGGGGTCTCGGGTCTTTTTTACCTGCTGATTTTTTGGGCGAAGGCGCGGCGTTCAGCCATGGCAGTGGCCGCGGATGTGCTGTGGATTCCCGGGCAGGAGGCGGACTGGCTCCGGTTTCCACTGCGACCGCAGGGGAGACGGGAGAATGGGAGCGTTCACCGTAATGACCGCGGGGAGGCGCAGCCGAACACACCCAGTGAAAAGCTCCTGCGTGACGTACTTACGGTAATCCTGCACTGTACGAGCTGGATAATTTAAAGGGACAGTTCACCTGGAAATGAAAAATGCACTCCTTATCTACTCACCGCTGGATGGAGGGGTGGGTGAAGTGTTTGAGTTCACTAAACACTTTTGGAGTTTCAGGGCTAAATGGGGATCGATTCTTCAAATGTAAATAAAGAACAGGGGGAAAAAAGCCTCCATTCTGCTCCTGTGGTGTCATCCAAGTGTCCAGAAGCCTCGACATTCATAATCGACTAGGAATGGCGTCATTTATAAAAAAATGTTTAGCCTAAATGTCTGTTATCCTCAGCCAAGAGCCACGTTCATCTTCACTGGATAATTTTCCAAATTCCAGGGTAATTATCTTTAGTGCTCTTGATTAAAAGCACCATAATTTCAGCAAGTTATTCGTACTTTACTCTTTAAGTTTTTTCTCATGTCTAACTCAAAGTCTTACTCTTTTGTATTCTGCTATTTTCAGGCATATTAGTTACCCTATTGATTACTTTGATAATCCCAGCAAGACAACACAACTTCTGTAATTCTCATGTATGTGCAACACTTTGCTTGATTCAAACAAAAAGGTTTAAGCTTAAGCTTTATTCAACAAATGTGGTCTCACTGTTATCAGGAGCTCAGAGGACTGTGCCTGGAAATACACAGAAAATCACACCAATGCTAAAAGTACATCTGATCTGCACTTTAACTGGAAATGTCATTTATGATGTTTGATGTAGCCATACTGGGTTAGTTACAGAAAATAGATTCACTTGATTTTAGTTGACAATCAACATGGACGTGTCATAAGAAATCTCATGTATAAATGTATTTGCCAGCTCATAGAATACACGCCCAGTCGTGGAGGCATTGGCATTAGTTGTCTCTTTGTTTGACATTAAAATATATGTATATGTGTGTGTATTTATTTGAGTGTTTTCTGTGCTTTGTGTGTATTTCATTTTACTTTAACTGGACCCTGAATATCACACGCATCACATCTTGTAGCCTTATAACAAGTGAATGATACTGAAAAGTGAAGTGATGGAAGTGACAGACGCGTCAGAGCCTCTGTTCTAATCTTGATCCAACAAGGAGCGCTTGTTTTAATACAACAAACAACCAACGCAGGCGGGATGTTCACTCGAGACATGGGAAACTGCCTAAGCGCCGCCCTGCTCAGCTACAATGGTGTATAAACCGAGCCCTCCCTTCCGGGCGGAAACACATCGAGATCAGCTGACCCGGCTCTTCCACTTCCTCAGAGTCTGAACCCTAATGGACGAAGCGGCTCAGTGTCACAGCGCCGAGCGGACCACGGGCGATCGAACGTGTGTGACATGACCCGTGGCACACGATGTGAAGTTTCAACTGGGAAACAGCTGTGCGGCTGGGAGCGGGAAACACATCTGGAGCAGAGAAACACAGAGGTGAAGGAAGGGGGCTGTGATTTCATGTGCTGGGTCGTGTTTGTGATGTGATGCTGCTCACACTTTACTCTCTCTGTGTGTGTGTGTGTGTGTGTGTGTGTGTGTGTGTGTGTGTGTGTGTGTGTGTGTGTGTGTGTGTGTGTGTGTGTGTGTGTGTGTGTGTGTCCTCTGTAGTGTGCAGGGTGGGAATGGGTCTCATCCCTTTCTGGTCCAAATGGAGAATAAAGGGAGCGACGAGGCGGAAAAATTGAAGACAAAGTTCTTGTCAGCCTGGAACAATGTGAAGTACAGTAAGTAGTTAGCTTGAGGCCAACACACACACACACACACACACACACACACACACACACACACACATACCCCTGCTGGTGTCCTCTCTCTCCACTTTGCCTGTAATGCTCTCACATCACTGCAGTTTTGTGTCGATCAATCAATTTACTCCACGATAATATTTTCTTAATTAACTATATGTGAAATTTGTTAGTTGCGTAGATTTTACAGTACAGTGAAATATTAGAGCCACGTTGAGGAAATTTAAAAAAAGAAAGATTTCGAGAATAAAGTCTTATAAAATTACAACTTTATTCTCGTAATATTGTGACCTTTTTTTCTTGTGAAATTATGACTTTTATTTCCCTAATATTCCAAGTTTCTTCTTGTGAAATTACCATTATACTCTCGAAACCTCATAATATTTTTTTCTTCACCTTGACCCTAATACCACGGGGTTTCCCACGGTATTAAAAAGTAAAAAAGGAAGTCTAAACCGATACTAGGGCTTAAACGCTTAGGTCTTAATTATGTTAAAGTTCATTTCAGGCTACTTAGGACTCTGATATTCTGTCACATCTGTCTCATAGGTCTTACATTGTATTCATCGTGGTCTTTAAAAGGTTTTTAAAAGCCTTAAAAGTTACTTGTTGAAACCTGCAGAAATCATGTTGGAGTTTGAACAATTAAAATGCAGAGGTACCAACAAGGAATCGGCACAAATAAAAAAACATGCGCAAGAGTTCAGTGAGACAAGAACCTACTGCTGTTGAGTCAGACCTTAAAATAGTTCTTTGTCATACTGTCCACATTGAGTTTGTGTGCATTGTTTCAGCTCACACAGATTCTGCTGTTTCTGTTCACCTGAAACAGGAAGAAACAGAAAACTGTAGTGGGCAGGGATCTTTGGACTAAGCCAGAACATTGAGTGACATATGGGTGTTGTGGAGTAGGTCAACTGAGTAAATATAGCATTCCTATTCAGACTGTTTTTGTCGTTAACCTTCAATAACACCATACTAAGATAAGCTAATCTTTTATTAGTCCCACAAAGGGAACATTTGTCATGTCACAGCAGCAACAAGGACACTCAAGCATCAGTAACAAGTAATCATGCAATATAAACATAAGAAAAGATGAAAATAATAATATATACAATGTAAAAAGGGCTGTGCATGGAAAAATATTGAGATTGCACAGACAAAAGTGTTGAAGTTGCACCGACAGTTTAAGTATTTCACAATTTAAATTATTTGGCTTAGTTTAAATATTAATCATTTTAATAGGCCACAAAACAAAAGTTTTCCAGAGGATTACTAAACTGTTATTTATTACCTTCTACACGTCAATATGTGTCAGTGAAACTACACGCGAGTTAATAATTAGTGCAGTTGTTTGTCTTGGTCTTTTATTTTGTCTTTTTGTTGTGTGTTTCAGGTTGGGCTCTGAAATCAAAGACCTCATTCAGTAGAAATTCCCCAGTGCTCCTTCTGGGAAAATGTTACCATTTCAAGGCTGAAGGTGCATTACGCACACACACACACGCAGCAAAGGGAATCATACAAATAAAAAGCATCAGTAAAAAGTAGTCAATAAGTAAACATGTAATTCAGACACAATTATATATGCAATGTGAACTGAATTTAAAAGATTTCACATACATGTTGAAATTGCACAGAAAATGAGTATTGAACAGTTAAATGAAGTCACACTAAGTAAGTGCTGCTTGTGCAGTCCGACAGCAGCAAGAAGGACTTCGAACACTGAAATCATTACCAGCACTTTATCCTGTTGACCAACTGGTTTAGTCTCAGTATTAACTTGTTTCCCTGCATTTTGTGTTTGAATAATAATAATACACGGTTGTCCACATCATCCACAAGATGAAAAAAAAGCCGTTTGCACTTCATGATTTGACCCCACGATCTTTTGTTTACGTCAGATGACGACAGTCTCACAGACGCCTGCTGTGAAGCCTCCAATGACGACTCCGTCATGGGGAACGCTGAAGCTTTCCGGAAGGATTTTGCGTCGCGAGTGTGGCTCACCTACAGGGAGGAGTTCCCTCCCCTGCCCGGCTCCGCCCTGACCTCCGACTGTGGCTGGGGCTGCATGCTGAGGGCCGGGCAGATGATGCTGGCTCAGGCACTGATTCTGCACTTCTTGGGCAGAGGTGGGTGAGATGATGGGCCCACACCTGAGTTACAGTAGAAACCACATCACAGTGATGAGTGATCTAAGGCCCAGAACAAAAAAAAGTTCCAAAAGTGGAATTAGATTGTTCACAGTTCGAAGTCACAGCTGTGGCAGCTAAGTCGTGGAGGTCTGGACCTCAACACAGTTCAATGTGACGGGTGATAAAATGAAATGTTCATTTCTCATTTATAGTAACATTCTTGATGCATTACATCCATAGAAAATCATTTAAACCAAACAATCTGAGAAGGGAAAATCTATCTACTTATTTATTCACTTGCTGGAACCCCTCATCTTAGTAGATTCCGATCAATATGGATTTTTGGGGGTGATGCCAATATCGATATAAAGGCATAGAACAATTCCAATACCCACATATCAGCCTCTATATATATATTACATGTACACACATATATAAAACTATAAATAAAAAGAAACTGAAACAACCAATTATATACTACATGAACTTGTATGTATTGTACAAATATGTCTGTGAAAGGTTTATACTGGCTCTGAAACTACGGGCTTCAGAAAGGGGCTTTGGGCTCGAAGCTCTGTGATTTGAATAGTCGACAAGCTGGAACTTCAGGTTTTGAAAAAGAACATTAGTATCTCAAAACTCTCGTCCGACAGAAACTGTTAAAGTGTCTTTTTCGACGATGAAGGGAAGGAGCCAAAGCGGCTGATATTTGGACACTGCCGGTTCCCTGCAGCTCCCAGGGGACAGTTCCAATCATCAGCTAAAGACCCAATTTAGTCCCATGAAAATGGATTAAGCGGATTAAGGAGCCAGGTAGACGGATTTTTCTCCGCAAGTTTTGAGTTTTCTCAATCGAAAGTTTAATTCCGTTGATGCAAACCATTCGCAGCGAGTGAATCCCTCATATCTCTGTCAGATCTATCGTCTCTGAAGTGTCCTCGACTTTATGAGTCCGCATAATGACACGACGGTGCCGGTTTAATGCAGTCATTTAGAAAACAATATTTAAAACTTGTTCTTCTGTCAAATCTAAAATATGTCACTGATGAAATATTTCTCTATAAAGTGACTAATTGCCACTTAAGGTTATTTATTGATCAATTTCACTTTGATTCACTTTGGATCAAGGTCATTTTGTTAATGACTTAGACTCTATTCTGGTTCGTTTTATAGCCGGGGCCCCTCCCACTCTCCCCGCCTCTGGATCCCACCCTGTTTGTAAGGCTAAGGCGGCGTTAAAGTGAAATAGTGGGACACTCAAACTTATAATTGGACAGAATTACACTTATTCTGTTACAGAAGCACACGGGGTTCTGTCTGTTTAAGGAAGAACTTTTAATTTCACAAGTTCTGAAAGACTTTTTCTTCTTTATGGTGACGCTGTAAAGGAAACTTTGATGTGTTGAATGAGGCTCAGAGAGCAGACTCATGGATTCCTGGTCAAATTTGGTGCCTTTTTTATTTTCCATTTGCGAATATCAGGGATTCTGTTCTCACAAATAGATTTATTGTGTGTGTTCATCTATTTTCTGTGTTGTCATTTTACAGTAGTTTTGAGTCTATTGTATCAGTTAAATCTCATTTCTAGAAGTGTGGAGTTTTATCATAGATGCTTTTAGAATTTGGCAGCATCTTTGGGGCACCTCAGGAGGTAGAGAGGGTCGTCCACTACCCAGACGGTCGGTGGCTTGATCCCCGACTCCTCCGGTCGACATTCCGCTGCGTCCTTAGAGAAGATACTGAACCTCAAAGTGCTGCTGGCGGCGTATGAATGGTGTGTGACAGTAAAAGTGCTGCGTATAGAAGAGCTGTATGGATGTGCGTGAATGGGTGAAAGCCACTTTTACTGCAAAGTGCTTTGAGTGGTCGATAAGACTGGAAAAGATCTATAAAGTGTAAATACTGTCCATTTAGTCCATATATATTATGTTCCTCTAAAATATGAATAATTTTTCTTCCTCATAGACTGGACCTGGTCGGCGGCGCTGAACCTCCAGCCCTTAGACGCAGAGACGTGGACCTCCACTGCAGCCAAACGTCTGGTGGCCTCTTTGGAGGCTTCTCTGCAAGGTTCCCAAGGGCCCTCGGATCCAGGGTTAAAGCACATGCCTCAGGCCCTGGGACCTGCAGAGGAGGCGGATGCACATCTGAAAGAGATGTACCACCGCACACTGGTGTCCTGGTTCGGGGACAGCCCCTCGGCTCAGCTGGGCCTCCACAGGCTGGTCCGCTCAGGCCTGTCGATGGGGAAACAGGCAGGGGACTGGTATGGGCCTGCTGTGGTGGCCCACATACTCAAGTAGGTGTAAAATGTTTGATCTGAGAATAATTACACACTGACTCTCATCCACCCCAATTCTGTATGTAATCACACATAACACTTTTATGTGATATGCTCTTTGAGAAATATATACGAAAATTCCCAATCTCACAAAATCCTGATCCAAGTCGGCAGCAACATTTTATGAGTTCCTCCCGGACCCAGACCTCATCGTTCCACCAGGATTCATGGTAACCTGTCTGGTAGATTAGTGTAATCTTGTTAAGAGAAACCAACTAATAAACAAACGGACAAGGGTGAAAACATAATATATAAACAGCAATTTATTCAAAAATATGTCTTTGAGGAGATGCACTAATCTGACACCAATTTTTTATTATCGGTAATAACAGTGGCAATATCAGGAGAAGAAGTTTAATCTCCAGAATCTCTGTCCTTCACTCACTTTCTCTCTTTTTACTCTCTTCCCCTTCCTGGCTCTCTCTTAGGAAAGCTGTCGAGGAGGCGATGGACCCTGGCTTGGCGGGTATAACTGCCTACGTCTCCCAGGACTGCACAGGTATGAAAGATGAGCCTGATGATGATAAAACAGGAAACTGGACACAATGCAACTGACCCTTCTTTCTCCACTAACTCTCTGCTGCTGCTGCTGCTGAGAAACTGTGTGAGCGGCTGAGAGTCGTGTCACGAGCGTCCGTTCCCCAACAAACACGTTCCGTTCCAAATCTACGACCACACGCTCCAGCCTCCTCTTAACGGCAATGATCTGTGTTGTGATTCACGTTTGTCTTCTCGGTGGCCAAAGCAGACGTTAGCTGCTGTGAGAGTGAGCGTCTTGGTGTGTTGCAGCTCTGATATCAGGAGAAAACTGGAGTGACTTTAACTTGTGCGGCACAGAGACATCGAATCTAGTTAAAGGTCAATCAACAGCTTCATTGTCAGACAAATTTATTTTCAGAAATTAAGTCAATTATTAATGATTCGTCATTTATTAACAGTCAATTAGAAAGAATGCTAAATATTTGCCGTTTCTTGCTTCTATAAATGTGAGAATTTGCTGCTTTTCTCTGTTTATATGAAGGTAATTTGAATTATGTTATAATAGTTGATCAGACAAAACAAGCCACATAGAAACATGTGATTTTTTACACTTTTTATGACACTTTAACATTTAATGGTTCATCGATTAATTGTGAGACATATAACAAAGTTTAAGGGCGTATGGATATAATATGTATGTATGTATTTAGACAATTGTTTGCAGACAAATATGAGAAAGAGGAAATACAAAAGACAGGATTCTCGTATTTAACTGAGCCCAAAAAACAGGAATGCTACAGAAGTGATCGGCCCCGAGGCGGATGCACAGACAACATGTCTGATAAATTGACGGGGGGGGGGGGGGGGACACAGACAATATGACCTCCATCCTACCTTTGCATTATTGATCCTCCCTAGTGTACAGTGGGGATGTGGTTGATAGCCACGGGGCACCAGCAGCAGGGCAGCCCTCTGCCGAGCCATCGGACGGCCCTCCTCCGCTGCAGAGTGACCAGCCAGCGTCTGCCTCCACGCCGCCAGACGGCCGAGCGGTCATCATCCTCATCCCCGTGAGGCTGGGGGGGGAGAAGACCAACCCCGAGTATTTTGACTTTGCAAAGGTGAGGTATACATGTCGTTTTTTAGAAATCTGTTTTTTTTAATGCCATGTTTTTATTTGTACGTTACACATATTTAAGAAAATAGGGGGAAGAGCAAATGGTAATTTTCCAGAATAGTGAGTTAAAAACATCTGTTTTATAGTCACTGATATATAGTATGTGTGGAAATAAAATGAAAGTGTTTTTTCTATCATGTACGTTATATGTTTCTCTGTCTTTCTTCATTTAGAGCATACTGAGCCTGGAGTACTGTATAGGCATCATCGGAGGGAAGCCCAAACAGGCCTGCTACTTTGTAGGATTTCAAGGTTAGTGTAAGCGTAATGGAAAACAGAGAAAGACACACACACAGAGAGAGAGAGTAGCACATTATTTTGCATAATATACCCTTCTTACATGACGAGACAAAGTAAGTTAATGTATTCGTGTTTGCGTGAGGAAAACGGAGAGGAGTGGAGACGGAGCGGCGAGTGAGGCAGGGCTTACTTTATTCTCTGTGACCCATCCGAGCCTCGCCCATTCATCACAAGTAAACCTCCCAAGTTGTAAGCTGTAATTGATTTCCATAGGAGGCATGCATTAAATTTCATCTGGCCCAAAGTGAGCCACTCTTCATCACCTTCAGGAGCCAGGAGGAACCTTCAGTTGTACATCTTGGCAGTCAATATTTACACATTTACATTTTACCAATTTGAAACACAGTGGTGGATGATGTCTAAATGACAAGCAATACATTCTCCCTGCCAGGGCTCGGCTCCGCGCCGCATTCATCACATGCAAATCATCGAATATAATTGCGTGTTTGTAAAAGTAATTCCCACCAACCAAAAATTAAATGACAACCTCTTTCCCCCCCCCCCCGTAAAGAATGTGCTTGTACAAATGCATTTGATTATGTGGAATTTAATCCACCCTGGTGGATATTAAAAAGCAACAACCTTCTGGGAGGCATATTTGACGCACACAAGCCCAACACTGGGCCGAGCAGGTGACTTTGAGCTACTCTGCATAGAAATTGGAGAGAGGCGCGTTTTTGTAATAATCCGATGTTTTTGAATAACTTGTCTTTTGTTTTGTCCTTGCAGATGACAGCTTGATTTACATGGACCCTCATTACTGTCAGTCTTTTGTGGATGTCAGCAGCAGCGATTTCCCTCTGCAGGTAATGTGAAATTACACAGACGAGCTGACTGGGGCCTCAGTAATGTGAATTTAATAGTTTCTGTTAGTACTTAAGGGTATGAATCTTAAAGCAGCCCTCGGCCCAATTACCGAGTCCCTATGTGCTGATTTATTTGCTGCTCAGATGTGTGAAGCTGCCACTTAAGAGAAATACGGCAAATACAGGATCAGGTAGCCTGAATATTTCAGCACCCATACATAAAAATCAGCACATAGCAAATGTACGGCAACTTTGTTTTATGCCTTTTCCATGGCGTTGTATACAATATGACATGCAGCACAGTTGTAAATTTATCGACGCTGTGACAGCAGATAAATAGGATTTCATTCATCAAATGATGCAGAATACAACTTATTTTGTGTTGACGCTGCCGCGGAGTGTATGTGCACCACATGTCCCGCAGTTACCCCCCCCCCCCCCCCCCCCCCCCCTTTCAGCTTGATGGATTCGTTCACATGCGTTCCGTCTCTTTGTGTCCAGTCGTATCACTGCCCCTCGCCAAAGAAGATGCCTTTCAGCAAGATGGACCCGAGCTGCACCATAGGTTTCTACTCGAGAAGCGTCCAGGACTATGAGAGGATCAGCAAGGAGCTGTCTAAGGTGGGGGGGTGCTGCTTGAACACAGGATGCTGGAAATGTCACCCCATCGACGCCACTAATTTATTAGTCATTCACAAATTCTATCTTCTGTTTTGTGCCATGGCAATTGACAGTATAACAAGATGACCAGTAGGTGGCACCATTTAGCCATGAATCTGACTCACTCGCCTGCCACTCAGCAGATTGGGTCCACGTTGTAAACCAGTCTCCTCAAGCTTATACTGCCTCTGCTTAGAGGACTCTATTTCCATGCATTAGAATCAACCCAGTCGCAGCCTGACAGAGAATATACTTCTTGTTAAGTGTTCAAATTCAATGCAAACTGCTGTGAAATGCACGGTATGGCCCGGAGCACTGGCGCCTCCACTGAAACACGGGTCAATTGTTTGTTCCAGGTGCTGCAGCCGTCAGCCAAGGAGAAATACCCGGCGTTCACTTTCGTGCAAGGTCACGGCAGAGATTACGACCTGTCGGCGGGCCTGACCCCGGAGAAGAGAGAGTGGCCCTTCATCCGTGACCCGACGAGGACGGTCACCACCGCCGGGGACTTTGTGCTGCTCTGACAGCACTGTTTTAAAAGACTGTACCGACAGGGAACTTCCTCCTCGTGAGGTGCAAACTGCCACGTCTGTTGTGACACTGATTTTTACACTTCGGGGCATTCGGTTTCCTAATTCGTCCTGGGAACGTTGTTGCTGGGCACTTTTAGACCAAACTGCTGTTTTACTGGTTGCCCGGTAACACGAGTGCACTGAGTATTTGTCTGGGACACGGTGTTGAATTTAATCACCTAACATTTTTGATATACTCATCCAGGAAATAACAGCATTTAGGGGAACCCGTATTCTTTCAGCACCGTCATTTGTATTTGTAGTTCAGCACTCCCATGTTAACATGCTTTGTGAATTCAGGTGTCATGCAGCAGCGTTGTCTAACTTTTTAAAGGGTTGTGAAGTTCTTCCCCCGTCGTACTTAGACCAGAGATTATCAAGTGTAGATGTCAGCAGTGGCCTGAAGTCGAGGAGAAACCCTAATGAATAAATCTCTGGAGACAAAGTAACTTTACAACTTCTCCTCTAAAAAACATTTCACCCACCTGAAAAAAAGCTCAGCCACACGAGCACCCCCGACGCTTCAACGTGCACTCGGTGTGTCGTTTCTTTTACTCACACTCGACCTCATTCTGTCTCTTAGCAATAATCCGATAATGGACTGTGTTCTCGTCCCGTGTTCATTTGACTGAGTCGTGCTGCTGCTGCCGTGAAAGTGACCAGACGTGGAAAAAAGAGGTGGAGGTGATGATGTTTTGTGCTGCACCTCACTAAGCACTGCTTGTTGTCAATTAACCTTTACAACAGGATGGGTTAGATGTACTGTATATACATGGCATTTAAATAAATTAAAAAAAATTCTGAAATTGATTCAGGGAAATGCAGTAAAGGAAGAAATACAATGTAATTCTTCCAGTCATCATTATTATTATTTTGTATTTTGTGTAGAGCTGAAACCATTTGGTCGATTATTTCAAAGCATTTTGTCTAACATTTCATTTTGTGTTTCTTCTTTCTTTTGACGGATCTCTTGCAGATTTTGCAAAACACTTTTACAACAACTGTACTGAATATGAAGTAGAAGTGAAGCTGCACACTTGAATACATGTTTGGCGACATGTTTAGTTCATCACTTCAAAGTTTTCCAACTGTTGAATCTTTCTCATGTGTTTTCCGACTTCACAACACCTGCATTTAGTTTCTTTAAGATAACCTTGCTAAATTAATTTCTGCAATTTAATGTTGTTTTTTTTTTGTTCAAACCACTGGTTGGAAAAAAAACTGAATAAAGTAAAATACTTGACTTTCTCTATCAGATTTCTTCTACGGGTCCTGAAGAAGAAGAAAAACCCCAGTTTGCTTCGTTCCCTGTGCTCGAGACAAACCTCGGCCGTGTGCTGAAATGTATTCAATCCCTTTCTCTCCCAGTCAAATGTAGTAGATTAAAACTAATCGTACGTGCTAACCATCTCTACAGCCCATTAACCAGGGACCGGAAAAAATGTGACCCGGTGACACTGGCAGCAATTGTGTTCCTCTGCGAGGAAAAGAAAATATCCTTGTGTGCTGAGCTCTGTTGCCATGGATAATCTATCTGTTGCCCCCTTAGTTCGAGCTATGCCGGACTGTTTTCCTGTACAATACAAATTCTTGTATTATGATGAGCCGTGCTTTTTAAAGGGGGGAACTGTCCTTTCTGGGCGGGAGCCAGGGCAAGGGTGAGGATGGATGGATGGGCAGAAGAGGAAGAAGAATTCTTCATCTGTTCTCTACATGGAAAAGCAATGGCAAAGCGCATAAAGGCATCATTTAGATCCCCCGTCTGATCTGTGTGTTCGTCTATGTTGTGTTTTTTTTTTTCTTTTTGTGGACGGCCGACCGGCTGTGTGGACAAAGCGGGAAAATCAAGTATGCAGGAGAAAAAAAGGAGCGGCGACATTCTTCAGCGTTGGAGGATGGAGAGGAAGAGGAAGGGTGGGATGGACAGGAGGGAGGTGAAGGGAGGGGGATGACACATTTGGGGATTTTTCTTGTCCCAAACATGAAAGAGCATTTGTGCTGGGGGGCACAGAGCGCTCTGAGGGTTGAATGTTCTTCATGTATTTACAGGGGATGTATGAATATTTGATTAATGAGTCACAGGCTCAGGGGAAATGCAGCAGGCGAGTGGCTTTACAAAGCAAGCCGATCTCTCTCTCTCTCACACACACACACACACACACACAAACACACAAACAGACACATAAACCATGCCCTGCTGTTTAACGCAACTGCCTAAAGTGTCATTGACATTGCAGATTCCTGAAAATCGAATCTGCACCCGGGCAAATTCCTCACAAAGACGGAGTCCACAAGAGTCATTCCTCTGTTCCACAGATGCATGGTATGTAAGGGGGGGGGGGGGGGTGTAAAGACAGGGATGCCCAATAAAGATTTTATTTTGGTGTCATCCACTGGAGGAGGTTGGTTGTGGGGTGCAGTCTTTAGACCAACTGGGATCAAGTAGTCACTTAACATCATAACCTGTCTTTGGAGTCGAGCCCTGATGACACTACACAGGTGCGACAAGAACTTTAGGGCGTTACCCAACAAACCCAAAAGTGTGATGTTGATACCGAGTGAAGCCATTCAAGTCATTTAGGTTGGATTGTTATCAAAATGAAAGAGAAAAGTGGCAAACAGAAAACTAGATGAACACTCTGAGAGCACAAACCTCCGCCAAGGCTGATTGAGCACTTTCTCACCATGTTGCATATCAGAGACATGTCGTTCACAGATGGAACAGATGTAGCTGAGAGGAATATATGTTAGAGTATCTGGATAAAAAAAAAAAAAACTTATTTTGATTTCCCAGTTATTATCCAGGTCCACACCAAATGTCACCTGTTCATAGATATTACCACTCACATTGCTGGTCAAGATCCCCAAAAGTGTCAAAAAATGGAAAATCAATTGAGTAGTTTTGCAATCTTAATCTTAATCTTAATCTTAATTTATCTTGCTTGCAAACAAACACTGTCTTGCAAAACCAGTCAAACACAGAAACAGGCGTGCAGATAACAGTATCTGTGATGGAATGACACAAACAGAGTAGAACGGTGCACCTTAATACATCAGCTTCCTTTCAGGGTGCACACGAGATCTCAGCACTGAGTCAACATACACAACGTTTCTCTTTTCCATGACAATATTATCAAATTTGTGTCACTAAGCTGCGCTGAAGAAGACGACTGTGATGCACCACGGTGTCGTTTCTATTCCCTCTCACCCTGTGGTTCTCAGGATTTCCTCCAGCCACAATCACACCATGATGGATGACACTGAGAACATCTGAGGGAATTAGATTTAACAAAAAAGGATAAGACCCGGGTGGGGGTGGGGGGTGTGTGCAGTGTGCTCCTGCAGTGTGTGTGTGTGTGTTTGTGTGTGAGTGTAAATGTGTGTGTGAAGCCTTAAACAGCTAAAAAGTGATGTCTGGTCCTCTCCAGTCATAAGCAGTGTGTAAATTTATATGGACGAGTGTGTAGTTTACACATGTACGGCTTGTGTGTAAGTCATTCTAAATCTTAGGTGTCACACTCCCTCCCTGTCTTCACACCAGGTGCAGGGGTGCTAGATTTATACCCAGTAGCCCTTGCCCACCCTTGTGGAATGCCATGCATCTTCAAACAGGTACTTCACTTTGAAATCTCATCTCGGCGTGATATCTCTAGGCGGCTAAATATATCCGGCTCCCGGATCCTGCAGCCGTCAGAGCGTAAATAGTGCCTGCGCTGCATCAGACTGCATTCAGAGTCTCAAGTCTGTCCACGCAACTGTCCACTTGTCTCCACCCGTCTCCTCCTACGCCCCCCCTCCTCCTCCTGCTCCTCACAGGAGCTCCTGGAGAAATGCTGAGGCACTGCATGCCTCACACATCTCTTCTGGGCTGAAGCCAGACAGATGTCACGATGCTGTGATTAATCAGCAGCTCCCAGGACAGGAGGGTCTGAGGGCGCTCCACCATGTGAACATGGCCTGCAGAACATACTAGGTCAGAGGTTCTTGAACTTTTTTCTTACTCTAAACTGCAGACACATACTTTTGCCTGGGTGAAAACTGCTTTTCTATCTTGTGCTGGGAGTTTGAGGAATCGTTCCTGAGCAGGAATGTTGCACCAGTGGCGGCCTGATGTTTGCAGAGGTGTTCATGAAACATTCAAAATATGACAGCAAGCAGTGTGTGATGCATGGGGCAAATTCTTTCTATTAACTCAGTCACATTGATTTGCCTTTGTTATTTTTTAACGATGCAAAACAAATATTAATTCTGAAACTATTGATATTACCTCTTTTTCAATGACAGGAAAGGTTTTGTCCACTACAACACAAATCAGTGAAACCAGTTAGATTTTTTAAATGATGCATACATTTGCCACTATTATCTTAATAGTGATTTCAACCTTATTGCCCAGAGGTAACTCATCATGCTGGAGTCGATACCTAAAGGTTTGTGGCTCCAGCCCTTTGTGAAGCTGAAGATGAATGGATGGACGGGAGGATGAATATTTGTACCGATGCAGCCAATAAAAGGAAAATAGAGGAAACAACGAATGGTTTACAAATGAAACATTTGAATAAGACGTCCAAAGAGCCGTTGATTTACGAGAGTTGGTGAGATGCTCTTTCGAAGAACAACTTCAGAACTTACTGTGAACAAACGGGAGATTGTTCTGAAGCATCTCCTGACTTTAATCAATCAATTCATTTTGTCATAATCCATTAAAGTGGCTCCTCCTCGTGAGCAGTGTTGGCGTGAAATACTGTTACTTGTATTGCATGCAATTCTCATGAAACGTTTTGTTTGATATTCAATAAAAAGTTGTGCACAATTTTTTTTTTCTCGTACTAAGTGTATTTATGTGACCTTTCCTTGGAACATGGTCATTGGAGGCTTGTACAAAAAAAGGATTTTAATTTTTTGTTATTTATCTAATTTGAAGTCAAACATTCTGATTTAATGCGACCAATTCACCATCAAACTATAGACAAATCCAAATAGTCACGAATCCAAAAACTTTGAATGGAACTTATTGAATCAGTGTGGAAACTCCTGCTTTGCTTTATTTTGCAATGTAAAGAGAAACGTATGAACACACATTAAGCTCGTAGTCTGGTGCTGTTTACATCACACACGTCCTCTCCTCCCGCTGAGAGCCTTGCACCGGCAGAGGCCCGAAGCGACGCTCCTCACCCAGTGCCGGCTAACCTCGCCTGGCTGTGACAACAAGAAGGGCACCGGAGTTAACATTTAGATAACGGATGTGTGTGCCGCTTTCGATTTCCATTCCTGGTGACAGGGAATCTTAGGAGCACATCACGGGTTGTGTGTGTGTGTGTGTGTGTGTGTGTTGGGGGTGGGGTGGGGCACGCTTGTGTGTGTTTCCTGCATCTCAGGGGTGATGTGGAAGAACGCCGAAATTCCTCATTCTGCTGTCCTCTGAGGCATGGCCGGCCCTCTGTCAGCTTTTACTAACCAGATGCATCCGAATCAGGCGCCGGGGCTGAAGGCAGGGGATATTGCCTGCTGTGTAGCTGTCGACTTGTTTCTTATTGCATGCCTGTGTTGAGCCGGGTGGCAAGTGTTGTGTTGTGTTGTGTTGTGTGTGTGTGTGAACGGGAGCCGGAGGTTAGGGTGGGGGTGGGGGGGGGGGGGGGGGGGGGGGGGGGGGGGGGGGGTGTCAGCCCGTCTGCCGGGTGTGTGAATGTGTGTGGCAGGACATGCTACGGGTCCAGGGAGTGTATATCATCCACCAGTCTTAGCTTTACCCGACTCTCGGATTGTAACTCACATCCGTCTCTGCCATGGTGCGGCCTGTACATTTTGTCAAGTTAGTATTCCTCTAACACCACCTAATGACACCGAGTGTGTGTGTGTGTGTGTGTGTGATGGTGAAAGAGTGTGTGTGACAAAGAGAGGTAAATCATGAGGAGATGTGACATGGAGCCACTCTTCTTTCTCTTTTTTTCTCTTATTCGATGAATGCATATATTAGTGTGTGTGTGTGTGTGTGTGTGTGTGTGTGTGTGTGTGTGTGTGTGTGTGTGTGTGTGTGTGTCTGATCTCCCCCATCCTGCAGATTTGTGTGCGATACTTTGCAATCTCATCTCCATCTAAAACTCCTGCAGGCCCCGTGCACCATTATCACGCAGTTGCAATAAAACCCACAGTAATTAAAGGGGATCTGGCCGTAATTGCCTCAGTGAATCAACTTAATCAGCACCTGTGCCCACAGTCGACCTAATGGTGCAATCTAACCTTTTAATACCCCAGGAATTAGAATTGTAAAAAATTATACACCTTGTGATCATTCTGTGTTTTGGAACTCTTGAGTGGACAATGAGTGGACCATTGTCCAAGGCAAATATTAAAGCTGCAGAAGGCCGAGTGTGCCCGAGGAGACAGGGTGTGAGCGAGAGAGCGAGAGACAGACAGAGAGAGAGAGTGAGGATCTGCCACAACTAAGTTTTTACATGTTTTCAGTTGATCCTTGAACAATTTGCATAAATGGACCGAAGGTGGAAGGTGTTGTATACACTTTGTATATTAGTTTACATACTTATGAATAGTTGTCACAACATAGACTGTATATAAATATGTGGACAACACGTCTCCACTTCCTCCCACTATCCAGAAGTGGAGTCAAAATAGCCCGGGTATGAACGCTGCCATCTTGTGCCGATGAAGTGATCAGGAGTCTGCGAGGTAGTGATCGTGATGTGGAGCCACCGTGTTTTCACAGCATTAAATAACTGATTTAAAACAAAGTTACTGGAAAAGAAGTATTTGAACGTACATCAGTGAGATAAGAACTATACCTAAAATGACTGAAACCATCTTTGAGAAAAACTTATTTGACATGTACTTGACTTGAGGCGTGGTTTGTGACCTGTGCTGCAGCCAGCCACCAGGGGGCGACTGAGACACTTTGGCTTCACTTTCACGCCGTCGATCATTATTTACTGTCTATGTGTCACACCGTCCAATTTTAACTGACCCTGCATTGTGTACAACTACTTTCTTACTTCTGTGGGATTGAATTTCACCGTGACATTTCTCAAGTTGACCAGACACTCTCATTGCAAGAACAGCTAAACTACACTGATCGTAACCATCTTCCATCTCACACATGCATGATGCCCGGGAGCAGCTGCTGTAGCTGTGATGCAGCCACTAATAATGTCATGAATTAAAACCTGTGCTGCTTCAGCTAATTCAAGTTAAAATATCTGCTGTGGCAATGGGCTCCTTTCTTTTCAGACATCTTCCAGAAATTGTTGGTTATAATAAATGCTGAGTTGCTCCGTCCGCAGCGTGACAGTGAGGCAGCAGAGCGGCTGATTTCCATAAAAGTTCTTCAAGTTCACACAATTGACCACAGACACAAGCAGGTAACAGGTTTGAAATTGGTCTGTGGATTAAAGTCTGTGGCACAACTCACAAAGATCTTGACCTAAATATAGTCTGTGGGGATGGTGGTTGCAATGGAATGCAAAGTAAGTGTGTGTGCATGTGTGTGTGCGTGTGTGTGTGTGTGTGTGTGTGTGTGTGTGTGTGTGTGTGTGTGTGCAGTACGACAACCGCGTAAAAGCATCGGTAGCTTAAATGAGCTCACATGCAGATTGTTTCTTCCTTGATGGTATTTAAATAGAAGTGTATGAGAGAGGTGTTCCACAACAACATAGATTTAAAGACACAACAGTATACACTATTAAACAACACGATAACAACCACAAGGAAAAAACACACATAACGACGCAGCTAAAAATCATGAATAAATTAGCACGCCCATTACTCTCGCAGCGGCGGGCCCACGGCCTCATTGAAATATAGGTCTTTTCAACACATATACCTAATATACTAAAAAAGAACATTTAAAATGATTCAGTGGCTTCTGTGAACGCATTAATTTTCAGTACTAAAAATATATTTTTAAGCAGGTCCTGGTCGCTGCTTTTCTCTTGTGTGGAATGCATAATGGATTCCTATGTAATCCATTACGGCTGATGAGGGAGCGGGAGATAAAGAGTCTGCGGCAGCGGCAGCCACCCGGGGTTGTTCTTCTTTAAATGAAGTTTTAATAAAGAACGACGGAAAAGGCTGCACAAGGTCAATTATCAGACTGTGCCCAGGATCCGATGCTCTCCTCAGATCCTTAGTTAACCATAATAGCTGTCAGTCACAGCCCGCTGATCCACACGTTACAAGCGTAAGATGCCCAGACGAAGGCTGAACCGATCTATCGCACACCTCCGTCGGTGTACGTTTACTGTTGACTATTTTTCGTCCTGACTGGCACATAAGGTCACCACTGTCACAGACAGGCAAATCAGGAGCGCTGACTGTGGTTGACGTTCATTTGTCAGCGCCCTCGTTGAGGAGGATATCTCTTTATGCATCAAGAATACGTTAAAAGTCACCGGGGGAAGAGGTGGAGATATTAATATCATCCGTCCGGGTGCTCGCTCGGCGTTGAAAGTTGAAAGGCCCCCCCATCTCAAAGAGTGAGGTGGATTTAATGTACAGGGTGCTTATGAATACACTTATGTATTCATTTGAGCAATAAACGCCGGGCTGGGTCCCACACAGAAAAACAAACTGCCTAGCTTCCGGCAGCCATTTTAATTAAATGCCATGGATTGTCAAATTTATCGATCCCCCCGCTCCCCTGACACAAGCTTGAAGGATGTCCTGTTCCATTTCCATATCTTTAGCGGGTTCTGCTGCTAATGTGAGGTGAGGGATGGAGGGAGATGGAGGTCTGCTTGGCTAAAGCGGGCCTGGCTCCCGCAGCGTGGGGTTGGAGGGAGAGGGAGAGCGGGGGGTGTAAGTGGATGCAGATAGGCTAAAGGGGGAGGAGGGGGGGGTGTGCACATGTCCTGAAGCGATAGCCTCAGAGCCTCACTCTCCCTCGCTCAGAGCAGGTCTGTGTACAGATGGGTGTCTGACAGGCCTACAGCTGTTCCCCTAATTGTTCATTAAGTGTTCTATTGATTCCCGTATTTCGAGTACATGTGTCTTTCAGCCTCCATGTGAAGTGGCAGACACACATGCCACACACACACACACACACACACACACACACACACACACACACACACACACTCACATTTACTCACACCTACACACATCCTGGCTGGGCCCGAGATGACAGGACCGCTTCATGCTGGAAATGCGAGCTGCCACTTCTAATCCAGGGCTTCTCTCTCCGCGGGGTCCGGCCGGGCCCGGAAAGCGGCGCCGCGCTTGACGCACCAGGCTTTTATTTTCCAAACTTTTAGCATCAATCAATTAAAGTGCTGGCAGCAGCATGGAAAAATGTTTAATTCCTTGTTAAGCAGCGGCAGCCTCAGATTGCACCTGGCTGATAAGGGAGCTTGTGTGAGTCTATTAGATCCTGATACTCTTGCCTGATTACTCGGGGAGAATACAAGCTTTATTTTAGGGGGAAAGAAGATGGAGAAAGATAGTCCGGAGGAGAGGAGAGGAGAAATGAAACTCAGGCTCAGCACCATCATCTTGAGGCAGATCAGATGTGATCTTCTGTTGTGGATTATGCCATTCACTGGGAGCAGCTCTGATCCACATTTAATCTGCAAGCAGAACAGATAAAACCCATTCCAGGGCCCGTGCTCCTGCATTAATCCTCTTTGCCAAAAAAAAAATTGCATGAAATAAAAAGTTATTTAAATTTCCATAAGGAACAGATTCGTCCTTCGACTGTTCTAAGTGCACCTTGCTCTCTGTAGCGTTGTCAAAGTCTCCCAGAGCGACCGTATCCTACGACATCCACTTGACGCGACGCGAGATGGAAAAATCTGACAAAACCTGAGGTGATCGTGACAGAGTTTCCCTCCGTGTGGGCGATAAAGCACGGTCATGCAGAGCACGTACAGGAGGAGGCAATTTGTCTCAGTGCTTTTATGAATTTATAGAAAAGGCAGCAAATAGAAAGGGTAGTATTATATGGACTGGTCAACGCTAAAGGGAGAAAAATCACCAGACAAACTGTAACCATTTCTCTTTTTTCCCCCTTTGTTCTAAGCCTCACAATTTGGCTTTCAAATTGGACTTAGCGCTTCAGTGAGTCAAGTCATATACTCCCAGCCCGGGTGGTCGTCTCCATTTCTTGGGCGAGGAAATTCTGTTGGCCCTCCCGCGTTGAGTGGAGTGATAATGTTCTCTGTAAAACACAATCAGTCACCTCCCTCCTTGCCTTTGTATAAGCCTCGAGGACCCCCAATCAATACTGGCTGGCTGGGTGACTTATCATCGTGGGCCGGCCGCAGAGCTGAGTCGAGCTGAGCGGGGCAGGAGACAGCGGGCTGCATCCTGATGCAGACGTGAGGTGAGGCCCCCGTCGGTGACTTGCCCACGAGGCAGTGACCAATTTGTTGTGAGCCAACACAGGGAGGGATGGTGGGAAATATCTTAGAGAGGCCAAGCACACTCACTGTTTGTACAATTTTTATACACGATAACGTTGACGTGAATCAGATTTAGGAGGAATCCAGATCTGTGAGGGATTGGATGAAACTTTCGTAATCATGTTTTCATTTGTGCAAAGTCACCGGTAACTCGTCATGAACCTCACCTCCCCCATGTTGGTGGATTGGACTTCTGCACAGACTCTGGCTCCAAATGACGTCAAATGGCAGCACCCATAGAGATTATAACTTCAATTTTTGTTAAATGGTAGGAAGTGCAGACGCGTTGTCCATCATCATATACAGTCAATGGTTCTCTTCTACAGAGAACCGCCATGTTGCACCGCCAT
The DNA here is from genome assembly GCA_006182925.3 of Reinhardtius hippoglossoides. Lineage (NCBI taxonomy): Eukaryota > Metazoa > Chordata > Actinopteri > Pleuronectiformes > Pleuronectidae > Reinhardtius > Reinhardtius hippoglossoides. The sequence continues at coordinate 22,225,420 of CM031683.1, read as the reverse complement.
GTTTCTACACTAACCCAGAACGGACAAACCTTGAGGGGACATTCTACGTATCCAGTGAATAGAATATATCTACTTTATTAATTAAAGTCATTAAAGAGATCCTATAAGATACAATATTTGGGTTACAGAAGACAACCTGTTTGTATGACCACCTGTCACACAGAATATCAAGCCCATTAAAAAGCCCAGCGAGCCACTGGGAGCTCCTGAGCAGCCTCGTGTATAATGTTGTTGAACTCCCACTGCTGCTGACACCGAGAGAGCTTTTTAAAAGCAGGAGAACTTTAATCTGGCCGGTGCACAGCCACTATCGCTGCTGCTGAAGGCCACGCAGGATGATGTGTGGTCCTGAGCGCTTGTCTCGTGGCCTTGCTTGCCTCTGCAGTTTTAAGACAATACTTTCAAGGTCTTTACTTAACACTTACACTGTTGTCTTTCTGATTTTTATACGACGACCGTGGGCTCGACGCGAAAAACAACGCGGTAAAAATAAAACGCATTGGCTCGAAAATAACGATTGAATCCAAACCTAGATAAACACGGTTATATTTCCAAATCACAAAATCATGATGTCAAGGCACTTTACATACAGAGTGAAACCAAACAAGTCTCACAATGAGCAAACTTCCCTTTTTGACAAGAAGAAACTTCCAACAGAACCAGACTTGGACCAGACTTGAGAAATGTGAAGAGAGGAAGAGAGAAGAAAGCGAGATAGAAACCAGGAGCAATTATTACAACTTACATACTTATAGATGTAATAATGTTAATAATAATAAACAGCTGAACAAATTAATAATAATGAATTGCCCCATGATCCAGATCGGCATCAACATTTAAAAGGTTCTTCACTGACCTATCCTTCCATTAGTTGTAATCCCTGCAAACTAACAGACAACAACAAATGGCAATGAACACATCATCTCTTGGGGGAGGTAATAATAATTATTACTGATAATAAATAATACAAATTTTGACAGATGTTTATTAATTTGTCTACAAAAGTTATGGCTTGATTCACCAGGTTAACCTGTTTCTAAGTTCTTTGAAAATGGCTTATTTTCTATAAAATCTACATAATATTCCAATTTATGGTGATTAAAATTTTCCTTTTTACATATAAAATCTTACCGCTTACCTTTCTACCAATTTACTGATGTTGCACTGATTACATTTTAAGCTGTAAAACTTTTCATTTGGTGGTGAATATGTTGTTTAGTTGCACATCAGATAACAGTAACTATCAATCAATTACATTTTCACAACATTATTGTTTTAAACCTATCTAATCGGACAAATGTCATTCAAATACCATTCCTCGTGTTTATCTTAAAACAGAATTCGCTAAGTCATCGCTAATTTGCGAGCGTATGCAGGACCAGCAGCTGTCGGAAGACTCGGCGCAATCAAGGAAATCACATGAACCAGTTAATTGAAAAAGAAAAAGTTAATAGGCCACCACTGAATATGCATTTGAACTCATTAATTTTTGCAAAGTGTGCTAAGCACATGTTGGAATCAATGATCTGCAAATGTCTGGCTTCCTCCTCGTCTTTTACTATTGTGATTTTAATGGAGTGATGTTTTGAGTTCAAGTCAGTAAATGATAATGAATAAATATTAAGGATTAAGGGTGACATCAGAAATGTTTGTTCACCGCGTTGTTTAATGTTATTGTAGTATTTCGAATTTTTACGTTTTTCACTTCAGATTGTCTCTATTCTTTTATTTTTAATAGTTCAATTCTTTTATTTCTCATTGCCGTTTTCCCTATCTTATCTTATGTTCTCTTCTCTTCTCTTAGGAGCAGTTGTAAGACAAGGACACTTCAGACTCATGGAGGATAAACTAGCTGCTGAACACACCAGTGGACTGGAGATGAACCAGCTGACGTCTCATCTGCTCGACTCTAACGTTTCGGTTCCTGTGGCCCGTCCATTACGACGCTGACAAAGGGGGTTGCAGTTGGAATTGTCTTTAACTTTGATGATGTTTGCAGCCACGCAGGCCTGTTAATGGCCCCTAATTGTCCCAGTGAAGACAAGATGTTGACATTTGCGATGTGTTCACAGTCCAGGGCTTTGCTTTAGTCATTATGCTAATTCGACCATTATATATCCGGGGGTATTAATGGGACTGACGCAAGTGATGTTACAGGTAAAGGGCTGTGAAATGGTCTGTAAACAGAGGGAATTGATTCCAAGGCTGAGGCGATTGTCACCAGCCGGCGCTGAACTGCACAGATAGCCTGCTCCTCCCCCCCCCCCCCCCCTCCCCTCCTCCTCCCCCTCCTCCCTCCTCCCTGTCCGGCCTGTCAAATAGTCTCCGACAGCATTCAGCAGAGGCTGTCAGGGGCCATCAAAAAGGTACCCAAACACAGCGTGAAATGCCGTCTGCTTACAAAAATGAGACTGGATCAGGATCAATACAGTTTACCCCACTTGCCCAACACCAGAGCGCATCCATCTACTAACACCACCGCGGGCCCGGCCCTCGGAATCCGCCGCAGCTACACCGCTCTGGTTCTGTAGCCAGCTCCCTGTCATACAGAGGTTGGACTTATTTTACACAAGCATTGCTTTTGAAAGACTCAAAGATGATGCACATGTTTATTTTGTGAGTTTGACTTGCGGATCGGGGCCGGATTCTGTGGACGGACCAATCTGACTGAGAAATTCGTAGTTTGTTTTCAATGATATAATAGAGACAGACTTTAGCCGTATATATATATAGATCCAGGCAGGACATTTTGATACCTTTGTGCATTCATGGTTTAAACTGTTATAACAGTTAGTGTCTTGTGTTACTGTTAAAAATGAAAACGACTTCAGCTGAAATTGTGTTATCCTCTGTTTAATTATATGATATTTTATGGCCCATTTTAACTGAACATTGTGTCGTAGCTCAAGAGGAAACCTGCTGATGCTCTAACTCACATTACTCCATCACAATTACACTTTTTCACATTTCTTTAACAAATTAATATTTACAAGACCCATGCCGATTGATAAATTATTATCAGATCTCATGCATAGCTTATTGGATGGTCTTATACATCATTTACCAACGAGCGGCTCATTTTAGCTGACTCCACCCATGTGTCTTATAGTTTTCTGTTGAGTAACATACGACAGCAGTTATGTAATATTATGAGGCAATAGAAGACGATGATAAACAACACAAGTACTTCCACTACATGAACAGCAGTACTGAAACAGCTCTGATACACATTTTAAATATGTTCCCAAACACTGTGTTCTGATAGTAGGGCTGTGACTAACTTTTATATATTATTATCATTTAATCGATTAATCCACAGCCTATTTTGTCAATTAACATATTGATTTTATATGATCTGAAAACACCATCACAGTCGTCTGAAGCTCGAGGGGAACATTTTAAATTGCTTGTATTGTCCAACTAACTTTCCACAAATCAAATATGTTACGTTTACAGTCACACAAGCAAAGAACGAGGAACTGGAATTAAAGAATGTTTGAAATTATAGCTAAAGAAATTATCAAAATAGCTGCTGCTGATTTTTTATTCTAACGATTGCAGCTCTAATTTATACATGTATTAATATATGTGTGATATGATGGCGTAAACTTGTCAGACTTCCTGTAATGAAACGTTTCATGATGTCGGCTCATTCATTAAAAAATAAGATGAAATCCTTTGCTCAAATTAAAATACTTTTTTATGCCTTATAAATACCGGGCGCCCGGACTCTGCTTCACATCCCATTACCGAGGCAGCCTAACAGCTATCCTGTAACAACAGGGGGAGATGACCATTGGCTGTCATGTTCATTTAGCTGTGGTTGAGCTCACGGAGCAGAGAGCAGGCTATAAAGCTGGACCTGCACTGCCACACAGTAATTGAATTACTCTACCGTCCACCCTTGTATTCATTTATCGTTCCGAAATCTGCAAGTGATAGTAAAAAAACTGGGGATGTTTTTGATCCAGTCCTCCCCGTCCGGAGGGAGAGAGCACTCTGACAAAGGTCCTCCGCCGAGTATATCTCTTTTATAATAACCATTTGCAGAGCAGTATGGCCTTGTGTGCTTATATCCGTCAATCCAGGTGTCGCGGTTAACATGGATATCAAATAACAGCCTGCTAACCAGATCTGTCAAAAACATGAGGCTAATAATTACCTGCTTCTGTATTGGGGGTCGGGGGGGGGGGGGGGGGGGGGGAGGAGGCGCCACATAATAAATCTGCTGTATTCATCCAGAGAAAATTCCTCTTTTTTTTTTTTTCTCTTGATAGGGTTTGAATACGAAGCCCAGGCTAATAAAAGATTGGCCTGTCATAATGAATCAAGAGGGCCAGTGTCAGGTAGGTAGTGTGAGTCTATCCTCTCACATATCCATCTCTGGAACAAGCCCCGGTGTGCGTCTACACGGCCGCGGAACGGAGACCGGTCGACACCCTATTTGGCTCCCTCGGCTGAAATTAACTTTAGGCCCAGGAGAGAAAGAGAGACAGTGTTGGGAGCAGCGTGGCTTCATTCTCTCCCCGCAGCGAGCATCGCAGCCCCGGAGGGACACCAAGACGGATCTGCATGCCACTCGCTATTCTCCGCTACCTGCTTCAAATTTATTATTGTGGCAAGTCAGCTTCCCCAACAGCAACTTGGAGGACTTTTCAAACCTAAATGGTATCTGCAGGCGGTCAGGAGACACATAGAAATCATACACACTCTCACACACACACACACACACTCCCTGTTCCTGTCACACACACTGAGGAGGGGGAAAGCTGCATCAAAAAGTAATCATGGAGATCAGAATACAGCTGTCAACGGCGCCAAACAAAAAGTGATGCCTCTGATGAAGTGTTCCGCTCTCTCAGAAGCAGGAAACACTCGGCAACTTTTCACCCAAAGTTTGTTGGCTCTGATGAAGCCGTACTGTGTGGGTCATCAGTGTGGCTCGGCGGGCTCAGTCATGACACACACAGTGTTTGTGAAGCTGTGCCTCACCTCAACCTGCGTCATATCTCATCCTCCTCCGTCGACCACTAGTTCCTGTCCCTTCAGACTGTTGAAATTCAGCCAGTGTAATCAATGGAAATGTGGGCTGACTTGGGTTAGTGGTACGAAACAATATGATCAATAATTTAGTTATTTTCATTACCAGTTAATCAGCTGATTATTATGTTTTCATCTCGGTTTGTTGGTTAGTAGGATTTCACCAAAACTATGGGATGGATGGTCATGAAACTCGGGTCAGAACCTATTCAATGTTGGTGCGGATCTGAATGAGGTTGTGGATCCAGGTTTTTAACAGGTTGGGTTATTTTTTCGAAATTTCCGTTGATTTCTCTTTATGCAAGAAAATCAGGCATCGGGTCACGGGGACTGATATTTATGATTATGTGCGATTCGGTGCAGATCAAAATAAAAATCTGTATCTAGAGAATTTCAATGTGATTTCAGAAAGGGAATAATGGGCCTTGGCGGAGGTTTGTCCTCTCTTCTCGTTTTGAATAATCAAATGGTTCATCTTTAAAAAAGGCCCTGATTAATTAATTAATATTATTTCTTTTTTCAATATTCAGATATAAATTTTGATTTAATGCTTTTAAAATCCTCCTATTAGAGAAGATGCAATCTGAGATCTGCTTTCCCCCGAAAAATCATTAAACGATCAATTAATTATCAGAATATAGTATTTTTCCCCCACGTTAGTGTTAAAATAATTGCATTTACAATAAAAAAAAGTTTGGCAACTTCTGTGTTGGTGCTTGTTAAAAAAGCAGAAGTGATGAGCTGGAACAAAGATCCCTGTCTGGACATAACAATCTGACATGCGTCTGTCCACCGCTGCACACTGTGCACCGAGCAGCCTTCAAGGTCAAACACCAGTGTGGAGGTCATGAAGGAGTGGCACTGGGAGAAATAATGAAGTCTGGGCCCGTGATGCCCATTACCTTTCCTTTGTCCCCTGCAAATGATTATCATTCACGTGATCATCTATTATCATGTTATTGGAGGTAAATTTAACAAGCTGTTGAGAGTGCCGGAAAATCAATACCTTTTAAATGCTGTTTATGTGTGATTAACGGTTAATATCCTCACAAATTATTTAATATAATAAGGTCATTTGTCTTTCACATGAGCCTGGCACCCTGCAAAGAATAATAGAATAATAAATGAGGACACTAGTGAAGAGGAGATTTCTGATGCTTTCCCCGGCTCCATTTTATTACCCATATCCTCTTTACAACTACAAAGCTGCACTATGGTTATTTTATGCAAGTCATAAAATTAGGCTGAGATGGAATTAGCAGACTCAGGGCTCTTTATAGGTCAAGCCGGTAGTTTATGAGCCCACGGCTCCCTGGCACTATTGTCAGGAGGCTAGTTAGAGGGGTCTTTAAGCATGATTTAATATGTCCATGCCTTGGAAAATAGTTAAATAGCTAATTAAATGGAGGAGTTAATTTACATATTAATTGACCTTCCAGTAATATTTATATTGATACCTACATGAGGAGCCCTTGTCTTCATTGCCTTTCATCATAGTTAGTCTGAGCAAATATGGTGTAACTTTTTTTGTTTAAACTCAAGTTTCTTTTTATTGTCGCTGGAGAGGGGCTGTGTATTCCCGGCCATGCCAGGCGCACAGCTGGCCGCGCTCTTGTGTGCCGAGGACTCCTTTTGTTGTTGGATAATGGAGGAAGCACCATAAACAGAGATGGGATGTGGCCTGGGGGGGGCATTGCGGGTTGGGTGGCTGGAGTGTGTGTGTGTGTGTGTGTGCGTGTACGTGATGGGGGGGGGGGGGTTGACAAAGGAGCTGGAGGAGGTGGAGGACAGTGTCTGTGTCAAAGCTGCTCTTAATTATATCTCTAATCACCAATCGGCTTGCCAACAGAACAGGACCCTGGGGGCGCGACATTAGCCCAACCTGTACGGAATTAGCACAACATTTCACCTGAAAAGCTTTACAACACACACACACCCACACACACACACACCCACACACCCCTTAGCCACACACACTCTCAGAGAGAACACGACATAAATCTGTTTGTTTGTTACCCTCCACCACCGGCTATAACGCTCCGTAAGAGATTTGTGCCACATTCTCTATGATAATAATCTATCGCACTAATGCGGCCGCGGCATGTCGCATTGTCATGTTGATGTCCGCGCGGCCATCGAGGGGTAATGATGACACGGATCAACGATGATAGATTGGAAGCACATTGTTTGTTTGCAACAGGGGGTGCGTCCGTCCCGCGCATCGTGTTGTTAGCATGGTAAGTGTGTCTTGCAGCCTATTACCAGCCGGATCATTTGTCACCGGCCCTGTCTTCACTCTGTCTCCCACATTCTTTTTGGATAATGGCCCCTTCAGATGGATCTGCATATGAGGCCCGCGCTCAACAATGGCCGCCCTGAATGGGGCTTTTCAGACTGTGTAAACCCGAAATGTGGCAACAAACGCCCGACACCGGGGTTTCTGGGATATCGGGTGGGTGCTCAGAATTCAGGTAAGAGGCATCTCTCACTGCTACTTGTCCATTTCGAATACTTCATCTCATTTTTTAATTTAACATGAGATATATATACGATCTATATCTACTACATCAGGTGTGAGAACGTGACCTAATGCGGAGTATCTGTCTTCCATTATCCGTCTCCCTGTGGCCTCCACTCCTGCTGGCTTCGACAATATGGCTGCCGGCCTGAAGCCCCTGATCCAGCCACAGACCAGCAGCTGCCCAGCAGACCCGTGCAGCCGCCGGCGACACCTCAGGGCCGTTGGCGCTCATCACTCACTGCGGCTAAGTAGCCTGTCACCGGGTGCTGTGGCTGCAAATTGAATATTGTTAGGACCCATAGGTTGTTCCCATCAATGCGCTGTGTGTACGGCCATGTTGTTTACATGTTGATTTAAGACACAACAGCCTCGCACGGCAAACTTTCCCAACGTCCAGCAGAGGAGTTTTTTTGTCCTCGTCCCTTCCACGTAGAGACAGAAACTGGTGACCGTCTAATTTATTAGCAATTTACTCCGGTGATTGATTAGTTGACATAAAAATTGATCAGCAATTATTTTGCAAATTGCCTCACAAATCTGTCAAAATCAACCCCCCCCCAAATACTCTTCAGGTTCTGGACTAACGTGAGACAAAGCCAAACATTTGAATACACGCTGTTTAATTTGAGGAAATCTGTTGTTTTAGATCAAATGATTGAGAAAATAAGCAGAATAATTGATTATGAAAGTCGTCATTAGTTGTTTAATATGAGAAAAATAAAATGCATGTGAGTGGTTTGACAGCAGCATGTGTGGAATCACAGAAAAAGACCAAACTGACCAACAGCTGGTCGCCTGTAATTCCTCTTCTGCTCGGTGTCATTTGTGTGGCCATTAGTGTGCAGGAGGCCCGGTGCCCCCGGACTGTGCCCAAGCTCGGCAGCAGCAGCAGCCGTGACATCACCTCAGGCGCTGGCTGCTGGTTATTCAGAGGATAACAGTCCGGCGCCGAGTCCGAGGGCCAGATCGCAGCGCAGGGAACAGGCCGGCAGGCGTTAGCTGTGCAGTAACAACAGTCCAGCCAGGCCTCTCCAGCCCATCCCGAGCCGCAGCCAGGGTCCGGCATTTCCAACTGAATAACTCTATAAAATGGACACCTGCCACGAGAAGCCTGCATGCATCACTAGTGCCAGAGTGACGAGCACAATCGCCCAGCAGTCACGGCCAGTTGCCCGCTGATATATCAGATGCGATCTCCGGCGAGGGGGTTCAGTGCCCCAGCCAAATGTTAAAGTTATTTGTTCTTGTCATTAAACTAAACTTTATTGTGACCCTCTCCCGCTGTTATTGCACTAGTAGCGATTCTCCCAGACTGGACTTTATCATTGAGACTGTCTATGAATCTCTGGGGCTTTGCCACCGCACTTCACTGAGCTATAATTCCTTGTTGCCCTTGCAGCCTGCAGACGGCCGGAGAGAGGCGAGGAGGAACTGGACAGAGGGAGAGAGCAGGCAGGAATGGAAATGACAGGAGGAAGTCTTTTTTAAATTGACAATTGCTGATTTGCAATTTAATAAACACTGCCATGATAACACGAGAAAGGGGTGAGTGGGGTTTGTGTTAATAGCTTATTGATTAACATAAAGCTAAAATTAAAAAACAAAGATTAGATATATAGGAAACTTGTTTACTTCTAAATATGTCATATTTAAAATACACAGTTTAGGCCACATCAAGATAAATTAAAATAAAATGGTTAAAATGGTCTCAAGTATCTTGTGTAGAAGGAGAATTAACAAAATTAGAATAAACAAAGGTTAATTTTAAAGGATCTTGATTTATAAATATATTAAAAATATATTTAAATCTTGATATATAAATACCACCCGTGCTTATTGTTTTAGCTTCTGATTACATTTTGGATGCATTTAAAAATGTACGTCCATATTTGTATCTTAACATGTTGAATATGAATATTACTTACACTTTATATAAATGGTAAATGGATTGTATGTATATAGAGATTTTCCAGTCTGATTGACCACTCAAAGTCACATTCACCCGTTCACAGACACATCTTTCACTCCACCACTCATACATTGTTGGCACAGTATCTTGCCCAAGGACAATTCGGACACTGGAGGGGATCGAACCACCCACCGCCTGGTCAGTGGACGACACACTCTACCTCCTGAGCCACAGCCACCTCCAATCGTACTGTCTCAGCCAGATTGTGTTGTCTGTATATTGTATTCATTGCTGTAACGGTGTACTTATGCTGTTGACCAGGTTTATTTTGACTCAACAGCGGAATAAAGGACACGAGAAGAATCGGTGTCATCGTTTAAAAGAGGACGCGGAGCTTTATTGTGGTGATCTGAGGTCAGGGCTGCAGGCGCCATCACTTTTGATTAACAACAACAGCTTCCGACGAGGTACATCATGTCTGTTCTTTCACTTCAGTTCTGGCGAGAGAAGAATTTTTGAATATATATTCTCTTCTGTCGGCGCACAACTCGGATCCAAGCCATTAATCAGTAAGCACACAGAGAGCCATTATTATTCTTTTTATTATGGAACTTTACATCAAAGTTTTGGTTTTAATGTTCATGCTGATGTTGAGAAATGGAAAGTATGGATCCTCTTACGGTTGTAATGAAAAGGGTTGTGATCCATGGGTGTTTGCCTTGCCTCAGTGTGCTTTATCGGAGACGATGAGGGCATCCCTCACTAGCTTTACACCGTTTTTCTGAATGTTTCATTACTCTCCTATTTTTGCTAAGGTTCCCACCTTCACTGACCCCACATCTGCTGCCCGGAGGAGGGCACTTAAACCCATATTAGAAAGGAATATCTTGCCAAAAGTGTTTGTGGATCATTAAGAGGCTGCGACTGTTACAAAAACATTAGCGTTTGTGAGGCACACCGCAGACAAAGGGTGGCTGTTTTTACAGCCTGTGTGTTTTCCGAAGGTTCTTGAAAGAGAAAATGCGGTCATAGAAAATATAAACGGCAGATAAACGACGTGACATAAAACCGCAGCCCATGTCCTGTCAAGCTCGGATGGCTTCCGAGCTCAAACTACCTTAATTTTCACCTCCTGTGAATAGCGTTAACATCCTCTTTCTCCTCTGGCATGAAAAAAGGGATATTTTGCTGAGCCTTAATGAGATGGTGTTATGCCTGGTTTATGCCATTTTACGGCCTCACACATAAATGTGTTGAGCATTTGACACTGTTTGCGGCGGCACTCTGTGTCTCTATTCGGGTGCACGCTTGTCCTTTGTCTGAATCTCTTTAAGAACTGCCAGACGTAGCTCGATTACTACACTTTGAGACACGTTTAAGTCCACTGCTGCTCAGGATATTTCTGGACCTGGCAACCTTGAGAACGACCAGCTCGTCCCCCAAAAGCCCCCTTTTTTCCCAAAGAGGTAAAAAGGGCAAGTTTTTGCTCTTTAAGATGGCGGTACATAACCCGTCCATGGAACATAAACGTGTCTGCCGGTTGGGGAAGATGGATGGAGGCCCAAATGCCTGCCTGCATAAAAAGGTCTTTAATCCCTCGTCCAGATCTTCTTCCCAAGGAAGCATGATATTAAAGACAGGAACTGGGCTTGGTAAACGTAATGGATCGGCAGGAAAGTTTAAAAGCACCAAGGGGGTAGGCCATTATGCAAAACAGGGCTCGCACAAGTAATCTGCGCCCTGTCCCTCAGCTGCCAAAGACAAAGAACACATGCAGAGGCCCTGATTACTTCTTAAGAAGCGCCGCCATGATGGATTCTGGTATTTTGACTGTTAATATGTTTGAATGAAAATTATTTATACATTTCTGTGGGGTTGAGCGCCTCTCCCTGTGATTACTGCCTCTGAAAATGAGAGCGGAGGAGCAGGAAATTTCCATGTCACCGAGGCCTGATGTATACTCAGATTATGGGCTGATTGCAGCTCAGATGAGCACCGCGTAGAATCGTTTGCCTGCGCCTGTGACAACTCCCCGTCCCTGACAAGGCCTCTTAGTTTTTCCGGTTATTGATGCATCCTGCATAAATGCAATCCGTTGATGGTGTCTGCCGCCGGGGGAATGTAGGTATGAAGGGCGGCTGCGAGCGCGTGTGTGCGGAAACGAAGTGTTTAATACACTCAAGAGGCAGGGAGGCGAGCAGCGGAGGAGAGCCTCCCGGATGTTTCTTATACCGCTGTCGTGCAGGGGAGCAGATCAGGAGCGCGAGCCCGGGTTTGAGGTGGAATCTGCATGTGCGGTGATGATACCTCAACGGACATTTATCTCTCCGCGCTAGTTCAATGGGGATGAAAGGGGAAGCGGGATGTGGAGGAGAGGAGCCAAACACGACCGGAGGGATTTGTAACGAGGGAACATGAAGGAGGTCGTTGAAGGAGGGAGGTGTGTAACAGGGAGGAACATGTACTTTACACACACACTGGTACTACCACACCGGTGGGGACTTCAAATAGACCACATGGCTCCGTGTCAGTGCTGCAATGTAACTAGGTACATTTACTCAGATACATATTTGAGGTTATTATGTTATCATAATTAATTTTCAGAGATTTGTGATTTTATTATGTTGTGGTACTGGTTCATGACTTTTTGGGGGTTTGTGACCCTGAGGTAACGTCTGCAAAGTAATGACGGATTCAGCCAGTCTTTATTATTAATCTAATCCGGGGTCTTGAGGAAATACATTTATCAAGTAATTGCTTTTTTTCTGCTTTCCTCTTCTGTTAATCATCTCAAGGGCCCACACATTTATTTGGTTGCACCTTATAGGGGGTCCTGACTCCCCTGGGTTGGGAACCAGGTGATTTAACTACACAGCGAGACATGTAGAAGTTAGATTAATACACAGAGTATCACTAAAACGAATCATTTTTTTAAATACTTTCACTTGTGATATTTTAAGTACATTTCGCTAATAATACTTGGATACGTCAGCGAGATATAAGAACTAGACCCGCGTCACTAATCCTGTAGCTCCATGGATAAGCTGATGCAGAGATATGACCATAAATCCCCGTGATGATTGTGAGCTCTCATGTAATTACAGGAGCAAAGTTGAGTGGCACAGCCCGAATACTAAAACACAACAAAATATTAGATATTTCATCAACTTAAACTTTGCAAATGTGCTCCTGAGTATGTTTACTCACTGTAAACTGTTACAAAACAAAAGCATCATTCCAATATTTCAAAGTAAATTCTTTAACTTTTGGACGATGAAGGATTCAACCACTCGACGGTAGCGCGGGCCTCCGATATCCGCCTCCGAGCTGCGACGCATAAAAATGATTGATAGATCCACTTACAGCACAACAATCCCCCGGGAACAATTACCACCGCGTTGGTAATCCTGCAATCACGGGCACTTGATCACGGCGAATCCAACTCCTCCGTCGTGTGTTTGGACGATATTCAAGAGAAACTTTTGGCTCTTTTTCTGCCGGAGGAAGACTAATGAAAATATTGCGGTCGCCAACTTTTTAGGCCAATGAGAGCCCAGCCGGCGAGGAAGCCCTCTTGCATATAGATAGTGGAACGGTGCCACTTTGCAGTAAAATGGAACAAGCATTATACGAAGAAACAAATTCCAACCCCCCCCCCCCCCCCCCCCCCCTTTCACACACACACACACACACACACACACACACACACACACACACACACACACACACACACATATTCATGCATGTACACATTTAGTCAGCGCCCGCAGGCACAGGTTCGCTTATCCCCGTCTCTGTCTGTCTTTTTGTGGCCTGATTTGAATACGAGCCTTGTTTTATGGAGGCAGGTAATTGGAAGCCGGTGATTTACTGCAGTGTATACAGGGACTGCATCCAACAAAATATCTGGAAGCAGGGAATAATCACTTTCTAGCCCGCTGCTGCATTTATCTGGACACAGGTATATTTTAACCACCGGGTGTTGACAGTGTTGACTATTAGCCGGCAAATAAATTATTCAGCACTTACAAGAGAGAGGAGGAGGAGAAATGGGGAGAAATCTCCTTACAACAGGACAAAGCAGGATGTCGTGGCGAAAAAAAAAAAAGAAGAAGAAGCAGGCAGTCATTTTTTTTTCTTCAATTACAAAAGGCAAATATTTATTATTTATAAGTACTTGCCTTGTATGGGCTTAAATGTTATTTATGAACCTGTTGCATAGTGATTTCCAATGTAACTCATTATTTTTAGCTGGAGGGTGTTGTAAAGGAGCAAGGATATATTTAATGACACTCTGCTAGTCGGTGCAATTACACTGTAATCATTATGTAAAATGTCCTATTAATTAAACCAATTTCTGCTCGGGGAACATTCTTTTCTGCAGGGCCTCATCCCTCAGCCGCCGCCGCCACCGCCGCCGCCGCCTCCTGTTTTTCACGAGGGCCCCTATTATGTTGTGACTTCACTGCATACATATTTATAAAAGAGATTTTCATTATCCGCAAGATTTGCAGCCACTTTTCGGATTAATGAATAGAACATGCCACAGAAGTTTGAAAGGCAACTAGGTTTCTTCCTAATCATGCAATGTTCTGGCCTTTTGGATCGTCGCTGCCGGGCTGCGCACATTCGTAACTGGAGAATCAGCCGCTGTTTTTCTGAGATGAGGAAAAAGCACCGAGTTAAATATTGGCTCCTGTTTCAATAATATTTCACGTTTACAGGATGGGATGCTCAATAAAAGTGTTAGAGAGCAGGGTGACTTGGAGAAGACTTATCAATGCCTTTGCATGTTGAAGACGTTTTGAAATCAGGAACATGTCCGGACCCAAGTCTTTTTTTTCCACACACGAAGAACACAACAGGAGATTGTCCGGGTCGGACGCGTTCACAACAACAGGATCATCTCCGGAGCATTCAGGTGAATGAGTGTAGAGCGTGCAGGAGGCAGGACACGACTTTTATCCTGAGATATTTGTATTCTTATTGGTTTATTTTCAGCTTTATGTCCATCGTATGTTTTAGAGACATTTTCCTGTTGACAACTGACAAGAAAAACGCCGGAGAACGTCCAGAGCAACTGACTTAGACATCTGTGCTCTCACATAAACCCCCTCTGGATAATTTCAGGAGAATATCCGGAATTCGAGTGCATGTCTGAAAGACCAACACATTCAAAAGAGACAGAGAATTGCTAACATTAGCTTAAATGCGGCTGAATAGCACAAATGGTGAAATCGGGTTAGGGTTAGGGGGTTCATATTATTTAAAATGCAAGAGGCTAAGCAGAATTCTGAATTTGTCTCCCTTTAAGAAAATGTTGGTGCTAGCAATCAGGGCAGGACGGAGCGGTTGACCCGCCTGGCTCTCTATCTGCTGTCCTGGCAGTCCTAATGTGGCTGTCGTGACCGGGGGGTCATTGGCACTTCCAATGCTCTTCAGACACAATCTGTTTTCTTTACTTCTTGGCACAAAGGAAACGATTAAGAAAACAATTCAATAGAGAGCGAGAGCACGCGCACATCTACATTGCAAATGGAGCCACCGGGATGTTTGCTATTCAGAGAGCATCAGTTGGGAGAGAGGCCGTCTGCGAGGCGCGAGCTCTGATCACAAGAGGTCCGCTTCTGAATGCAATGGTCCAACCATGATGTCGAGGGAAACGTGTTGAGATGCTGAACAGATAATCAACAGAACAGCATCAGGGCGGTAATGGATCTCATCACACGAGGTTCGATGATATTGTCTTTAACAGACGACATAATCAGCAGGAACCGTATTATTTATAGCTGTTTTCAGACAAAACAGTCCAATTTGTGCCTTTCACATATGAAGAACCATAACAACTAAGACACGTTCACAACAACAGGCCCCGTTAGGCGAGTGTTGGCATTTGGGTGGATCGTGCAGGAGGCAGGACATGATGCATGAATTCTGCGGGAGAAATCGAACAGACACAGACGTCGGCCCTTAACACCAAGAGCTCGTGAAACTTTTTTTCCAAGTTGATGTTTCTCCGTGCATGCAGGCACCTCGTTTTCATCCTGAGACATTTATATTCCTTTTTGTTGTTTCCAGTTCTGTGTCCATCGTGCGTTAGAAACGTGATCCAACTTGTGTCGTCACGTGTGCACGTCTGAAAGCAGCTTGTTTCAAATGTAAAGTGGGCTTAATGCAGCATGTCTGTGTGGATCTGCAGCTGTGACACAGATCGCACTTGTCATTCATAATCTATTTCCATAACAATATAAGAGACCAGATCTCTGCCGAGGCTGTGGAGGCTGCAGAGGCCTGAGCAGATGGCAACAACATCTCCACTCATAACTCTAACTCTCCTACTGCTGATCTTTTCCCATGCAGCTCGCCACGTGTCATGGGTCCATTCATAAAGTTGTTACAGATGACTATCTCAGCGTGTCAACCACGTTTGGTAACAGACAAAGCCGGGAGCACAATGGTGCGGCTCTTATCAGAGGAGAGGTCTAAAGCTCCTTGCAGGAGCGTGACTAAAGTGCTGACGTTTTTTTGAGCGGCTTATAAAGACGAGTTGTTAAAGTCAAGACACCTGCTGCTTAAGAGGACGAGTGGAAGATGATGATGAGGATTTGAAAAAAAAAAGAAACAGAATACCGAGGTGTGGTTGCAGACGATAGATGTGGGGACGGAGTTGTGAGGTTGGGATGAGTCTTTTGTTTTTGGGGCACCATTGGTTCCAGAAGTCAAAGTCGATGTTGCAGCAGAATCCAAAGTGTTTCGGGTTCAGGAGTCGATGTGAACGATTCATAAATCATTTGTTAAACATAATTACCTGTGTACAGAAATATTTCAGGTGAGAAGCTGATTTCAACTCAAGGTGTCATATCTGAGCCTAAAACTGTATCTGACCACAGCAGGGAACTAAACATCACAGTCATGAGAAAACTAATGATCAAAGTAAAAATTCGTTCTGGGACAAGTCTGTTTCGTTGCTTGTTGTCTCCATAGCAACAGCAGCCGGGCCTTACAAATAAGTTATTAGAAATAATGCTGAAATAATTACTTGGGATCACGACAACAACGTACACATCTGTTAAGTTATCCATGTTTCTTTGTTAAGCTACAAGACTCAAGGTTTTCAACATCAAAATAAAATACAAATGAAGTCTCATTTTCATCCAATATACAGTCATGTGATTGTTAGAGGTTGCTTTATCGAAATAAACAACTTTCATCTGTCGCTATTTTCCGTCTCTTCAGTTGAGTGACAAATAAAATCACAAGCTTTGAATATGTCAAAAGTTCTTTAGGTTTCCTTCATACTTTTGTTTTGATCAACTTTTTGGTGACTTTTCAACCTTTTCTGAATTCAGGGTATTTTTCATGCAGAAATTAGAAGTGCACACACTGTATTAATATACGGACATAAACACACTTACTGGTTGTATTGGTTTTAAGGCAAATTTGAAATGGGCTCACGCAAACCGAGGGAAAAGCTCTTCCACAACCAGGGGCTCCTTACTTCACAACTTCCATCATGAAACTTAATATCTCAATGAAATCAAAAGCCTCACAAAGCAAATGCACTTAATGATGGAAGTTTATTCATCTTCTTAGAGACACGGATTCCAGCGCAAGCATGGATTCAAAACACAACCACAGACAAACAGGGACACAATCAGATCCAAGAAGTTAAGATGATCATCACCCGGGGCGAGAGGTGGCGACACACGATTCTTATCGCAGGTATGAATTACAATATTTATGCAGCGTGCTGTATTCGGGGGGGCCGGCAGACAGATGGCGGCGTGGCGTTCAATCCATTACTTTGTGGTGGGGTGTCAAATTAGGCCGCTTCATTAATACACTATCCACAAGCGAGGAGGAGAGGAAGAGGAGAGAATGAAAATGGAGGAGGAAAAAAAGAGCTGAGTCGGAGGAGGAGGTGGGGGGGGGGGGGCAACTGTACATCGGGGAGAGATTATTATTATTCCCTCTCTCTCCGAGATGAAAGCAAATTATAAGAACATACACCTTCTTCATCTGTTTGGATAAGTGGGGGGCCGGCGGCTGATGGATGACTGTGTTTACAAATGAGGGTGATAATGTTAAGCAGAGGAGCACGACATGCATTTCCCACCAATAAGGCTGTGGCTGGTCACACGCACACACACACACACACACACACACACACACACACACACACACACACACACACACACACACACACACACACACACACACACAATGAAGAGGCAGACTGATGATAAGAGTCCCTCGGCTACCGGATTAGGCAATCTTCCCAACAGCCAGCAGATTGATAGAGTCACTCCTCACAGACGCAATTGTAACGGGGAGGAATAAAGTTTGGCCTGCTGGTATCATCTGTGCTTACTGCCGGCTGGGTACGAGTCTCTTGAGGAAGGATGACCCGTGAGGAAGACGAGGCACAGCAGGTTTATTTGTGTTTCCCTTCGTGTCTGTGCAGCGGTGAAGGGCCACAAGGCTACAGAACACTGTCATGTCAACCAGGAGGATGTCACATGAATATAATATTATTAAAAAAGAAAATGTATTCATTGATGAGTGGGACTGAAAATTAATTTCCGTTCTTCTGATGATGCCTCTGCAGTGTTTTTCTGTTTCAATGCTCGACAGAAAATATATATATATATATATATATATATAACATATTTCACTAATAATTGTAATAATTTTCATAGAAAAACATTAATGTTGAGTATTTTTTACATTACATAAATTAACTTTTGGGGTTTTTGATCGTAGTTAATTAAAGGTTAAACCCTTTCTTTCTGATTTCTGATGTTTCATAGACTCACTGATGAAATAACTGCCAGATTCCCTGATCATGGAAATAGCCATTAGCTGCCTCTTTTATTTTGTTATTTTACATAACGTATTGTAATATTCTGAAGAACAGTCTGATGGAAATCAATGTCTTGTTCGCCTCTTTGAATAATAACTGTACACTGTACGTTGGAATATGGAAAATATGACGATCTGAGAAGAAGCAATTCAATATTTTCTGTCAGTTAAGAATATTTGTTTTGGGAGTAAATTTTAATTATGAAATGAGGTGATAATAATAAATAATATTGTGTCATTACTGAGCATTTTCCCTGTGGAAGTAACCTGACTTAATCAGAAATAAACACAATTTAATAATAATAATAATTTCAGTTTGGCCTTTGTTGACTTCTGCTTCTCATACTTCATGAATCTACACACATCTCTATTTACCATCTGAAATATCTATTTATAAAATCAGAAATATTCCTGTGACATGTGATTCGGTTCCACTCGTGGAAAAACAACTTTTACTGCCACAGATTTCCCATGTTACACTTGTTCACGTGTCGCAGCTGAACAAATAGTGCCGATAGTTTAATCACACACCCACCCCCCCCCCCCCCGACTCCCCACCCGGCTGAAATGAATGAGCGGTCCGAGTCAGTCAAGAGCAATCGCTGGCGGAGGGAGAGGTTAAACGTCTGCATTAGAATGTGTTTGCCACCCCCCCCCCCCCCCAGAGCATGTTAAAGAGCCCCTTCTCTCAGGATCCCTCATAATTCCACGGGGGGGGGGGGGGGGGCCTAGCCATGTCATCTTTCTCCGGGTGTCACCGGGAAATAGACTGATGAATCACTTGGTGATGTCACCGCGGTGGACCGGTGACAATCAGCGAAATGATGGTGTCTGCCTGCCTACACACATCTGTAATTGATCGCCCGAACCCCAAACACTCGCCTCTCTCCACCAGCTATGATGGAACATTGGATTGAAATCACTCCGGATGAGGTGGGGTCCGGGCCATTTGTTATTTACTTCAAGCTCGCCCCCCCCCGCCAACCCTCTCTTTCTCTATCCCCCCCAAACCCCCTTACTAGCACCGCCACCCTCTCATCACCCCCCCCCCCCACAACACCCCCCCTGCATGCCGACAGGATTTTTTGCCACGAGAACACATTATGGTAATCAGACAGTATGTGTGTATAGGAATCAATCAACGGAAAAGCCCATCGCGAGAGTTATGACACGGCAAAGTCTGTTTGTAACTTTTGATTAATGGGGAGATCGGCTCTGTTTTCCTGGGCGGATGGGGACGACCTGCAGGACCGGGGGTGGCGCTCGCCCCTTTTTTTCACCAACCTCTGTTTGGAAGGGAGAGACGTGGGGAGGGAGGGGCGGGGGGGTTGCACCAAATATGGCGAACAAGGCTTGAACCCATTCTCCTGACAACGTATGGCGGCGCGGAGGTGATGGATGCCAGCTCAGATACGTCTCATCAGCATTAACGCCACCTTGGCACTGCCTCCCTCTGCCTTCCGCTCTCCCCGCGTGCGCCTGCCTGATTTATAAAGTTGTTATGGCAATTCACTCTAATGTTATTTCCTGCCATATAAATACATATATCTCAGGCAGGTATTATAAGGTTGGTAATGGAGGAGCATCGGGGACGGCTCCGGGGATCCTCTCAGGATGTTTGGCAGGATGTTATTGGTTGCACCGAGGGGAAAAACTCACATTAGCATTAATCCTCAAGGTGCAAGATAAAAGACTGCGGAGACTGTTTTATTTTCATCAGACAGGCTTTTGTTTTAGCTCCTTCTGCTGAAATGATCACGCTTTGAGTTTATATTTTTTTCACCCTTTCAGAGCCACAGCAGTCTGACATCTGTACGGGTCTGTTGTCTGTAATCTGAGGATATTTTAATAGCTTTTGTGCCTTTTTGTAGATAAAGAGAACGGGGCGAGGCAGGAAGTGTAGGTGGGAAAAGGGGAATGACATTCAGTAAATGTTGTCGCTGGGGTGTTTCTGATAGTTGAGACGGATCTTGAGCGCTGACGGTAGAGGAAGGATCTGATGTGCAACATTTCTTGCCATTGGTCAGAATCGTTCACAACCACAGGACACATTGCGTTGTGGACATTGTGTTTTTTGTTCACAGCACATGAACCCTGGCCTGTACCACCAATGAGCTCTTGGATCTTATTGTCTTTCCAAGTTGACAACTTCCTGTCCGTCCCGTGCTAGAAACACACTCGTTAGCAGGAATTTTAGACAGACATTTTACAAGGGGCCTGGCAGGAACACACGAGAGAATACCTGAAGCAGCTGATTGAAATGTAGAAGCGATACAGTAAGTTTCTGCCTCAACTGAAAGTAGGAATGTGGTGGTTTCTGCTCCTGCTCAGCTCCTTAAACCTCTGAAGACACCCCTAACAAGAAGACACCATTAATGCATTAATACTTCACATAATACCATTTCTTTATGAGCACACTGCCCGAAGAGGCCTGCGGTTTCTAAGCACCCGCTCTTCTCCCTGTCCGCGCAAACACAACACTCGTCCATCAACCTTCTGTAACTTCTGCAGACATTTAGGTTTTGCAAATCCAAGGGGCAAACTGTTTGTGGAATCTCCATTTTGCCCTTTTCTAATGTTGTCATTAGCAATCAGCTCACTGGGAAAACAGGGCCGCAAGAGGTAGAGGAAAATCATTTGAACCTTCGGCCCCTGCCATGGATTCGCTGCCGCCGAGGGGGGTCAGGGGTGCCGGTCAGGGTGACAGCTCGGGTCAATACTCGGGAGCGGGTAGAGGATGGAGGCAGTGGGGGGGGGGAGCCACAGAGAGGAGTTAGAGCGGGTCGCCCTCCCGGATCAGCCGGCTTTAACTTGAAGTCTGCAGAATGTTGAGGAGATGAGGAGTGTGTGTGTGTGTGTGTGTGTGTGTGTGTGTGTGTGTGTGTGGGTGGGTGGGTGGGGGGGTATGAGTGATAGTTGCTGACGGTGCCAGCTCAAGCCAGTAGTTTTCTCTCTCTCTCACACACACACACACACACACACACACACACACACACACACACACACACACACACAAGCTAATGAGAGGTGGAGTGGAGGTATTGAAAGGTGTGACGGCCTTGTCAGGGAGTGTCCGTCCCCCCGTCCCCTGCTGCCAACATGCCCCCCCGCCCCCTCCACCACTCAGAGGGCATGGCACACCACACGAGACTGACACCTGAAATATTGAGCTATCGATGCACTGTCTCGACGCGACAGCATGTGTGTGACAGCGTGTGCGGCGACAGCGCGTGTGCGTCATCGTACGAGCGAGGGAGCCGTCGATATGGAGCCCGTGCGACGTAACGCATGTGTTTACGTGTGTGTCTGCGACTTGGGGTGTCACCACACGTGTGATGGAGTTATTGATACTTCGCACTTGGACTCAAACTACTCATCGATTCCTGGGGACACGACACCTGCATGCAAGTCGGGTGAAAGCGTCGCGCTTCAAGAACGCGACGGACAGGTTCGCTGGCAGATTCCAAAGTTTTCAGCAAAGACATCCAAGGACTTCGAAAGATGTATGTTCCATTATCATCGCGGGCTGATTCGATATGTACACCACTGATGACATTTAGGTGTTTAGGTTTATGTGCTTGGGCAAAGAAAAATTAACAAAAGAAGAAGGGAGAAGAAAAGGTGCCGGTGGGTAATTGAAAAATACAGAGGTATGATGTCAGGTATGGATGTGAAATATAAAGACATTTTTTTTGGCAGGCCTATTTCAGCCAGACAGTAGGGGGCTATTTGGAATGGAGGAAAGTAATAACCTCCATTTGTTCCCTCTAGTCCCTCGGCTTATGAAAAACGCCTTTACAACTTGCTTTGCCTTAACAGGGTTTTCTGGGGGATTTTGAAGTTTGGCAACTTGTCACTCGGATTGGAGCCGGTGGAAATATGATGTTCGGGTCATGGCTTTCTCTGCTAGTTCAATATGTTGCCGTGTGATTGAGGTTGGGTTGGCGAACAGGATTTGGGCTATTAATAAAGCCCGAGGTGGTCCTGGGGCCAGTACATACATATCAGACTGCTGTTGTCAAAGAAAAAGACTGCAGCCTTTGTTACATAAAGCACAAAATGGCAGAATTTCTGATGATTTACCATTCTTTTTAAAAAAGATTTAAGAAATTGGACTTGGAGACCACAGCCGGCTCCGTGTTACGTGTTATTCCACATTCTGCTCTGATGCTCCCCGAGCCCCCGGAGAGCTCGGTCAGCCGGCGAGCTCCTCCGCTCCCGCTGTCTCCATCACTATCAATTGTCTTTGAACAGCTCCGATCATCACCTCAATTATCCGTTGTCCTGCCCACCTGATGGGTTTTTTGCCAACTATAACTTCTCTGTGGATGGACAGGGAATAATGACAGCTGAGGCCTGAGCCCGGAGCCGACCTGGAATACAAAGCGACTGAATGGATGTAGATGTGGCCGTAAAAATCCGTCCACTTAAGCACATACACTTATTGAGGTGCAAAAAAAAAAAAAAACTGTTAAGAAAGACGCACACAATACGTGTGAAAATATGTGTTCGGCACAAACGGCTGCACACACAAGAGATCTCCACAGATGTTGATGCAAGCGTGCACACACAAAACCCCGATCCCACCGCCTCCTGTAGAAAAGCCATTTACTGACCGACCACCGAGGTGTCAAGCTCTAAAGTGAATCTAAGAACGTGCTTGATGTGTTCTCTCTCTTTCTGTCTCTCCCGCTCTCTCCGAAGGCTGAGAGAAACTCATTTACCCGACAAATCCAAATACATGAGCAGAGTGGGAAAATGTATTCATACCACAGGTGATCTTATTACGGGCGCGGTAAACTGAGCAATGAGAACATCATCCACCGCAAATGACATCTAAACACATATCGATGAAGGGAAGAGGGAAAAAAATAAAAAAAAGTAATATCATCTGCATAATCAGAGAAAAGCCGTCGTCTGGGAAATGGAATGAATCTGAAAGTTCAGTGCCGGAGCATTGTGCTATTTATGCGTGACAGTGATTCGATTTAAAGTCAGCGGAAAAAAATCTACGTGTTGTTGGTGCATGGGAAATAGGTGTGCCATGGCTGCTTTAGCTATTAGCCAGGGAAAAAAAAAAATTATATATATATATAAACATGTATTGTTATCATGCAAGTGTGTTGGTGTGAGACGAGGCACCGGGACTGACACATAATCACAATCCAATAAAGCACACAAGCACATCAAATGCAATTATTACACTATTATATTCTACGATGTTTACACAATCACGTGTTGACTCTCAGTCTAGTCGCTGTAAAGTCGTGCGATCCCGACTTTTGAAACTTTATTCTCCACCTGACCAACATCAACACTTTCCGTCGTTATAATTTATTAATCTCATCCTCTAGTCGCTCATCTAGATAATCACCTCGACCACGGAGGTTATGGTTTCGTTGCTATTTGATCGTCTGTTCGCAGGATTATGCAAAAAGCTGCACAACCGATTTTCTTGAAACTTGGTGGGAGGGTGGGGGGGGGGGGGGTGGGGGGGGGCAAAGAGGAACTCATTAACATCTGGAGCATATTTCATTAAGGGGGCGGATTCAGGATTTTTCTTAAAATGTAACTAACATTGTGAGAGGATTTCTCAGAAGAAATATATATAATACTATATAAGTGTATTGTTTGAGGAAATACAGTCAAAGTAATATAAACATATACCATATTCGGTGTGTAATGACATCCTCCTCACCTGGTAATATGCACTCTGCAACAAAACTCTGCTCATGATGGAAATGATTATTCTGCATTGACTCGGGACCATCCAGCCAGATAGGCCCGGCCATTAGCATTTTCCTCTTTGTTCCCATCTATAAACATTTTTGTTGTCCTGAAGGGTCATCTCTGTATTCTTCCACGTCTCCCTTCCTTTTCGTAATGAATGAGTGTAATTACCAGGCCTGATTGGTTGGAAGGTCATTGGGAATCCTGTAATTTTTCACTTATGTTAAACCGGTGTTTGTGATGAATGTACCCAACCTTTCTGCATCCCTCCTTAGATTACTCTAGGCATAGAAATGCATCCACAAATTAAGCTGTTCATTGAGCACTGCTTCCTTGCCTGGCCATGAGTACGTTTATACAGATAAACAAATGAAAAGAGCTGGTGCGCTGGGTTTTAATGCCTGGCCAGACGAGCTATGTTGTCTTTTATTATCTCTCTTTTTTTGGGTTGTTGTGTTATTTGCATTCATCGCAACCAAATGGGCGTGTCGATGACATTTCTAACATGTGACGGAATGCGAAACTGAAACCAATAAAAAAGACGACAAGTATTAAAAACAGAAGAAGATGCAGACGAAGACGTCAAAGTGGAAACGCAGTGAGATTTGTGGCGATAAGCTCCGTCGCCGAAAATGTGTACGTCACATCCTGCCTCCAGCAACAGGCACCTGAGGGCTCCAGGCATTATCCAGGACCATCTCCTTCTGCGTTCTCCATATGTGTATAAGGTATTTTCCAGACTTTTTCCATGTCTGCAAACAAAACTCAGAACAAACTACAGAAACACAATTTCACCCTCCGTCTCTACTCCTTCCTTTCCTCTTCAGTCTCTCATTAACAACTCGCTCCTTGGCTCTTCACTTCTTTCTCGTTTTTCCCTTTCCAAGCAAGATAATAATTTTTTCTCCCCCCCCCAGACCTTAAACCCACCGGCTCCATCTCTCTTACTTCATTTTCTAAACTTTTCTTCCCGTCTCTGGGCCGATAATCGCAGTGTTTGGTTGAGGTTTCTCTTCTGTCGGTTGAATTAGTGGCCTGTCAGAGATGGTTCTGCTGCAGGGCGCTGGCAGCTGCCCCGCTCACTCCACGGCTTATCAGCCTCACATTCAGCTGTCCATGAAGGAGGGATGGAAGGACGGAGGGATCATTGGACAGAGAGAGAGAGAGAGATTGAGAGAGATCGGGCTTCAGAGGGGCCAAAGGATGGAGGGATGTAGTGATCAAGAAGATGGGAACATCTAGAACCCATCCCTCTTTCTTGGGGAGGGAGTGAAGAGGTAAAGCTGAAGAATGGATGGATGGAGTAGACGAGTGCAAGCGTTCAGGGGCCCCGTGGCCAAAAGCCAGGCAGTGAGTCAGCGGACGAGCACAGAGGCTATACTCTTGTTGTCTTCCTCTCTTTCTCTTCCCTCATTTCTTTCTCTCCTCTCGTTTCTCCTACAATTGGACTCCTCCTGGGCTTCGTCCTCCCTCTCCTTCTCCCCTCTCTCTCTTCACTCTCTCTTTTCCTCCACAATCAGCCGGCTGACAGGCGGACTGGGGCTATGATGGACGATGCCCTCTCCGAGTCCGACAACATTTTCTCTCAGTCCCTGAAGCAGGATCGGGCAGCATCAGAGGTAGGCCGGCGCTGGCCTCTTTCAGTGTTTGTGAGGTCCAATTGCTGTGTTCAGTCACCCCTCTCACGACCCCCATATCAGCGGCGCTGGGCTTGTGCAAACTGGAGCTGACCACACGGCCATGCCTTCTCAAAATCTGCACACCGGCCGCGCCACGACGAGCGGACAACATTTAACCACATTTCAACTCTGTGACTTTTCTCTCTTTCTCTCTGTCACATGTAGCAAAATAGAAAAATGAGATTGTAAACAGAGGGAAAACGTAAATATAAGGACATCCAGACCTGTCAGAGAGCAAGACCTCCTCCTTTCATTTGACAATTCACGGGATATAGTTCTTATTTTATATGCACACCTGTTTTTTCCTTTAAATATATATATATAATATATATATATATATATATTTATATTGCCAGATCCTCCTTTTTAACACAAATAAAATTAGGTTAAATATTTATTCACAACACCTAATCATTAATCATAAAAATTAAGAGAACAAATCTTTGGATATGTTTGGAAAATGTAAATCTCATCTCACTCCAAGGTTTCCTGCAGCACGAATGCAAGAAAACAAAAAAAACAGCAACAACTTAATTCAATCTCATTAATTTGATAATGTTTAATCAATGAGCCCGGCTGTGTTAAAAGGTCTAGTTCAAACATTGATTACCGCCTTTCCATTCTTCCTCAACAATAAGCCAGGGGGAGGAGGCAACTTATCATTATCGGCCTTAAGATTCTTTAATCTGCGCCTCCTGTGTTGTCTTCATAGTGAAAAAAAGACTTATTATAGCTAGAATATCGAGTTTACTCCTCCGCACATACACACACAGTGTTGGTACACCCCCCCCATCCCCCAGCCGCCGCCGCCTCCTCTGCCTCGACCGCCCCCAGCCCCCGTCCTTAATCCAATTTGTTCAGTCCCCTTGTCTACTGCTGGCACAAAATTAAAGGCCTGCTCCCACAAAAACACCTCACATGTCCAAGGTACCGGCCGCCCTGCAGGACTAGAAACTTCATTTATTCTGGCTAACTTCTCAATTATCTTCCCAGTAGTGGAGACGTGTAAAAAGTGCAAAAATCAATAGGATTCCATTCCCCTCGTATTGGAAAGGGGGAAATTAATGAGATAGGACACTCTCTTAATCAGAAATAAATGTTTTAATTCAGATAATGACATAGTTTTCCCTTGCAGAAGGATGACAAATGCCGAGGTGCAGCGGGGCCCCACCGAGAAGCCATTTCAATTTTATTGTAAATATAAAAGGTATTGATCTGCGAGATGTACAAACCCTATTGCTTACAAAAGCCATTCAGGGGGACTGGGAAAACTATTAAGCGGCGGGTCAGAAATCAATAAACAACACTAAGAGGTGGCTGTGCCTGCCCTCGCTGGCAGATCTCTGGAAAGCCAAATGGCAGAGTTAGTGACAGGCGGCTCGGTGGCGGAGCAATGTTGAGGATGATAGGGTCAGCTGGTTAATGTGGCGCGGGCCCTGACAGGTCGGCAGCCCACCTCAGAGCTGGAGGCCTGACAAGCTGCCATTTAAACAGACACTGACTCATCAGCCTGTCGCTACAGTTAGTGTTTCACTGCGGTGGGCCGCGGCTGACAGGAGCCGCTCTGCTCTTTCTCTCTTTCACCCTCTCTCCTTTACTTGTTTTTATCCCCACTCATCTTTATTGTCATCCTCTTCTTTGTCGTGTACTCATTTTTATTTTTTAATCTTCATATTGCTTTGCATCCACTGTAAGAGGCAGCCGGCTGCACTAACATATGCATGATGCCTAATGTCGGACTAAACCACTGGGAGAAAAAGTGACAGTGCTGTCGTGTCTGAACACATGTATTATATCAAAAGCTGAGATTCGTCTCCCTTTCCCATATTTCTCTTTTTTTTTTTCCTCTCTTCTAAAATGACAAAAATAAAACAAACCTGCGGCGGAACCATCTGTTCTGAAGTCGACACTGTGACAGCACAGTTACACCTATTCTCAGATGTTTTCTGTGTTGTTTAAATATTTCACCGCTGCCGTGTTGAGTGATGTTTTAAACATAAAGTGGCTGTTGCTGTTACTCTTGATGGAAATATTTAGATTTATTCAAGTTTAGAGCGAATTGAATCAAAAAAGAAAAAGAAAAGAAAGTTCCAGTAAAACTAAACAAGTGTGTTTGATGACTCAAAGTGAAGGACTCCAGCGGACCCGATGGATTCGGGTGCACGGTGGCAGAAAGGTTGCAGCGCACCGCAGGGATGGATCGCTGTTGATTTTTAAAGCAAGGAAAAGGGAAAAGTTGGGTTTTCCTGAGCAGTAATTATGAGGAAAAGCAGACGACTGACCAGCAAGCCGGGTCAGATGACTTAACCCCAGATCCATGCACTCCATTGGACTGTCCGAGGGTCAGGGCCCCCTGGCAGCTCCCACGTCCCCAGCCTGCGCCCGGCGTCAAACCCACGAAACATGACAGACACGTGACAGTACAGTTGTTTTTCGGGTGTGCAGGCGAGAGACAAAAGAGCGTGAGGTTATCCGTGTTTGAATCCAGCACACGTCAGGAACATGCGCCGCTCCTGTCCCCCCGCTGAGCCACTGGGACGCCACAGCAAAGCTATCTTAGCAAACATTGTAAATTGATAAATCATTGGAGGACGCAGAGGGACTGTATCTGCTGGGAGATGCTAAGCAGGCTTAGAGGGGATCAGTCTGTGAGTATTGCCATCTTCAGCAGGGGGACATCCGCTACATCCGCCAGACAGATAGATAAATAAATCAAGGTGTATGCGTCTGTATACAAATGAGTGAGCCAGTAAAGAAGAGCGAGGCGGCGGCGCGGCGGCGGCGGCGGCTGGGAGTCCGGATGAGAGGGTGTGAAATAGGTATAGAAGGGGATGTCAGAGAAAATCCCACGCCATCTCCCCCTGCGTTGGGACGGATGATGAGATTTGGGAAGGGTCAACGGCACCTATCAGTAGGTGAAGTGTTTAGTGGGAGTGTTTCTCTACACCCCCCCCCCCCTCCTGGAGTGTCATCCCGTGTCACTCTCATCTCCCCGGCCTGATGACGAGGGGGCTGGGGGAGCCTCGAGGTGCTGCCT